>RCUC01143143.1:0-32024 GCA_003697995.1 Taxidea taxus jeffersonii | reverse complement strand
ATATAACACCCAGTGCTCATTACATTAAGTGCCCTTCTTCATGCCCATCACCCAGTCACCCTGTTCCCCATTTATCTCCCCTCTAGCAACCGTCAGATTGTTTCCTAGAGTTAGAGTATCTTATGGTTTCCCTCCCTCTCTTTCATCTTATTTTATTTTTCCTTTCTTTCCCCCATGTTCATCTGTTTTGTTTCTTAAATTCCACATGTGAGTGAGATCATATAATAATTGTCTTTTCTGATTGACTTATTTCACATAGCATAATACCCTCTAGTTCCATCCATGTTGTTGCAAATAGCAAGATTTCAGTTTTTTGATGGCTGAGTAATATTCTAGTGTGTGTGTGTGTGTGTGTGTGTGTGTGTGTACGTACGTACTATATCTTCTTTATCCGTTTTTTTTTTTTTTTTTTGGATTTTATTTATTTATTTGTCAGAGAGAGTGAGCACAGGCAGACAGAGAGGCAGGCAGAGGCAGAGAGAGAAGCAGGCTCCCTGTGGAGCAGGGAGCCTGATGCGGGACTCGATCCCAGGATGCTGGGATCATGACCTGAGCTGAAGGCAGCTGCCCAACCGACTGAGCCACCCAGGCGTCCCTATATCTTCTTTATCCATTTATCTCTTGATGGGCATCTGGGCTCTTCCCATATCTTGGCTATTTTGGACATTGCTCCTATAAACTTGGGGTGCATGTGCCCCTCTGAATTATGATTTTTGTGTCCTTTCAATAAATACCTAGTAGTGCAGTTGCTGGGTCATAGGTTAGTTCTATTTTTAACTTTTTGAGGAACCTCCATACTGTTTTCCAGAATGGCTGCACCAGTTTGCATTCCCACTGATAGTGTAAGAGGGTTCCCCTCTCTCCACATCCTTACCAACATCTGTTGTTTCCTATGTTGTTTATTTTAACCCTTCTGAATTTTGTGAGGTGGTATCTCATTGTGGTTTTGATATATATTTTCCTGATGCTGAGTGATGTTGAGCAAAATTTTCATTTGTCTGTTGGCCATTTGTATGTTTTCTTTGGAGAAATATCTGTTCATGTCTCTGCCCATCTCTTGACTGGATTATTTGTTTTTTGGGTGTTGAGTTTGATAAGTTCTTTATAGATTTTGGATACTAGCCCTTTATCTGATAAGACATTTGCAAATATCTTCTCCCATTTTGTAGGTTGTCTTTTGATTTTGTTGATTGCTTCCTTTGCTGTGCAGAAGCTTTTTATCTGGGTGAAGTCCAGGTAGTTCATTTTTGCCTTTGTTTCCTTTGCCTTTGGAGATGTGTTTAGCTAGAAGTTGCTGCGGCCGAGGTCAAAGAGGTTGCTGCCTGTGTTCTCCTTAAGGATTTCGCTGGATTCCTTTCTCACAATTAGACTTTTCTTCCATTTTGAGTTTATTTTTGTGTGTGGTGTAAAAAGTAGTCCAGTTTAATTATTCTACATCTGGCTATCCAATTTTCCTAACACCAGTTATTGAAGAGACTGTCTTTTTTCCATTTGGTATTCTTTCCTGCTTTGTCTAAGATTAGTTGAATAGAAGCACTTAACAAAATGCAGCATCCTTTCTTGATAAAAACCCTCATGTAGGGATGGAGGGAACATACCTCAACATTGTAAAAGCCATATGTGAAAGACCCACAACAGGGGTACCTGGGTGGCTCAGTGGGTTAAAGCCTCTGTTGTCATCTCAGGTCATGATCCCAGGGTCCTGGGATCCAGCCCCACATTGGGCTCTCTGCTCAGCAGGGAGCCTGCTTCCCTTTCTCTCTCTGCCTGCCTCTGCCTACTTGTGATCTGTCTGTCAAATAAATAAATAAAATCTTAAAAAAAGAAAGAAAGACCCACAACAAACATCAGCCTCAGTGGAGAAGAACTGAGATCTTTCCCCTAAGGTCAGGAACATGACAGGATGTTCATTCTTACCAGTGTTGCTCAGTATAGTACCGGAAGTTCTAGCCTCAGCAATCAGACAATGAAAAGAAATAAAAGGCATCCAAAGCAGCAGAGAACAAGTCAAACTTTCAGTCTTTGCAAATGAAATGATATTCTATATAGAAAGCCCAAAAGACTCCACTAAAAAATTGCCAGAACTGGTAACGGGAATTCAGCAAAATCACAGGATATAAAATCAACATACAGAAGTCAGTTGCATTTCTGTAGACTAGTAATGAAGCTGAAGAAAAGGAAATCAATGAATTGATTTCCATTTATAATTATGCCCCCAAACCATAAGATATCTAGAAGTAAACCTAACCAAAGAGAAAAAGGATCTCTGAAAACTATAGAACACTTGTGAAAGAAATTGAGGAAGACACAAAGAAATGGAAAAACATTCCATGCTCATGAATTGGAAGAACAAATATTGTTAAAATGTCTGTGCTAACTGAACATAATAAAAAAAAATGTCTATGCTATCCAGAGCAATCTACACATTCAGTGCAGTCCCTATCAAAATGTCATTTTTTTTAAAGATTTTTTATTTATTTGACAGATAGAGAGATCACAAGTAGGCAGAGAGCAGGCGGGGGGGTGGGGCGGGGGAGCAGGCTCCCCGCCGAGCAGAGAGCCCGATGTGGGACTTGATCCCAGGACCTTGAGATCATGACCTGAGCTGAAGGCAGCGGCTTAACCCACTGAGCCACCCAGGTGCCCCCCAAAATGTCATTTTGATAGCATTTTTCACAGAGCTGGAACAATCCTAAATTTTGTATGGAACTAGAAAAGACCCCAAATAGCCAAAGGAATATTAAAAAAGGAAATCAAAGCTAGAGGCATCACAATTCTGGACTTAAAGCTGTGATCATCAAGACAGTATGGTACTGGCACAAAAACAGACACATAAATCACTGGAACAGAATAGAGAACCCATAAAGGACCTTCAGCTTAATGGGTTGTGCATTTTTGAGTAAGTGCTAGCAGCTATTAGGTGAGCTAGGTTCTCACCCTAATGAACAGTATACATTTAATTGCATTGTATTTTAAAGTAAATTTTAAACCTTATAATAAATAGTATAACCGGGACGCCTGGGTGGCTCAGTTGGTTAAGCAGCTGCCTTCGGCTCAGGTCATGATCCCAGCATCCTGGGATCGAGTCCCACATCGGGCTCCTTGCTCGGCAGGGAGCCTGCTTCTCCCTTTGCCTCTGCCTGCCTCTCTGTCTGCCTCTCTCTCTAATAAATAAATAAAAAATCTTAAAAAAAAAATAAATGGTATAACCATATTCCATATAAAACATGTTTTGGGGTGCCAATATATTAAGTCATTATTTGGAGTTTTGAAATGAATGGTAGAACTTTTTGAAAACTTCATTTTTTAAAAATTTACCTTAACATTTTAATTTAAATAAATTTAATATTATTACCTCCTAGATGTCCAACGTGTCATTAAATGCATTCTTTTTCAAAATGTCTTCTAATTCTGACATTCTTACTAGCTTTTTTATAGGCAAGACTGTACTTTGTTAATTGCTTATGTGACTGAATAAATCCTGAGTGAGAACAGACTAGAGAAAAAGATCGGGAAACCAGAGTTATTTTCCATAGTCATCTCATGGCTTAATAAAATCAGGGAAGTTGTTCAGCTTTAATGTGTTCAGGAAACACCCTTTGTTATCTATCCTTCTCTACTCCTAAAATAATAATAGCTAGTAAAATAACATATGAGAAATGTAGTAGAACTTATGTGCCCTAATGACTTAAATAGCTTTGGAAAGTAAAATATCCTTTGATCGGCATTGAGTTAATATTTGATCAAGGAATACTTTCTCCACTAAGGAGACTTATTTTTAGTTGTCATATGATAAAATATCAGCTGAAAGTCTGTGTGATTTGGTCAAGTCACTTAACCTCTCTAAAGCCTTGGTTTCTTCATAAGTAAAATGAAGGTAATAATAGTAATAAAATAATATGTGTAAAACTCATAGCAAGGTGTCTACCACATATGTTCTCAAAAATAGTAGCCATTTTAAGGGGGGAAAAAGGCACCCAAAGAAGACTTTGAAGAGAGTGGTCAGCAGTGTCCAAGTGATCTCCAGTCATTCAGAAGCATGGGGTGAAGCAAGTGAGAATTCACAATACAGGCTTATCTTCTAAGATGTGGTGTATGTGTGTCTGATAAACCACTCATTCTGCAGAATTGCACACTAAAAATAATAGAGCATATGGGGGAAAGAACTAAGGTTTAGGCAGACCACTCAAAATCTGTGCAGCTTTACATCGTTGTTGTCAGTTCTCTAGTTACAATCCTAATGAAAATATTAACTCCAGTAACTCTATAGCAACATTTGTGCCCAACATCAGTCAGCTAACCATTTGTATCACATTTCCTCTCAGATGGAGTAAGTGGCAGTTACTGAATGCACTTGATTCTAATAGTTTCATGCACATTAAACATCTGATTCAAGCTACAGGGAGAAATGTATTCATAGCTTCTTCCTGTAACAGAAAGCTTAACTGTTGAAAAGTATAGGGTTCTTGACTCTACTAAACCAACCCCTATTTGTGCTAAAGAAATTGACTTGTTCAGAATTTTTGCCACTCATTTCCAGCATTTTAGGACTTCATACATTGTTAAGGCTTTCTCATTAATTGGGATGAAAGCTTGCCCCTGATCACCTTCAAATGTTAACATGCTAGACAAAACTCATATGAACCAGCAAGACATCCAAAGTCCAAATTATACTGGTATTGTTCATTGTTTACCAATGCCAAAGGAGCTCTTTTATATAAATATGTATTTATATATGTGTACTACGTATTATGAATGAATTTTGAACTCTCCTTAAGCTCTTTGGAACTAAGTTGTTTATAGAGAATAAAAGAAATATAAATAAAGCATGTTTCTCTTGTTGCTTCTGTTTCATATATATCAAACACTTTTAGGGGTAGTTTAATGACTTAGTCATAGTAGAGACATCTGTTAGTGTTTTCTTGATTTTTCTGTGCTTATTCTCTGCGGTTGGCTGAAAAGTCTATGAAATTATCCCCGGATCACTAGCAGAAGTTCCCATTCCTGTTAAAAGTTACTATTTAGTGTCAATTTGATTTATCCTATTCCTATAGCAGTATTTGTGCCCCACCCCCCACCAAACACCTTTCAGAGGTGCCTCTAAGGCATTTCTATCTAATTCTAGCATTGAAAGATCAAACTTTGCCTTTGATGTATTTGGGAGGGTTTTGCGTAAGATAGGCAGAGACCACTTTGATCAAATTATTCCATGTGTATAATATACTTTTTGTTTTATATTGGTATTAAAGTATTGTGATCTAACTGGTCCTCTTTACCAGATGTTCATGAATTTTTAAAAAATAGTTATGCTGTATTTTAAGAATGTCACTTCATATCAGTACAGCAAGTTCTTATGTACAAATTAAATGCATAATTTTGTTGGGTCACACTTATTATGTCATTTTATTTTAGCTGCTTTAAGAGGAGATGATTCTCTTGTTTCAAGTCCTGATGTCACAGATATTGCACCAAGTAGAAAGAGGCGGCAGCGGATGCAGAAGAATCTTGGGACAGAACCTAAAATGGCTTCTCAGGTACCTGAGCCTCAAGAAAAGGAGAAGTAAGTCATTTTATTTTTTGCCAAGTGATGAAATATCATTTAAAAAAATCCAATATCTGATCTCAAAAATTATATTTTTATTTCTAAGTTTACTTAAGGCTATTTTTAAAGAATAAAAATTGTGACTTGGAAAGTATAAAATGTTCAAATCAATATATCTTCTCTGGTATTTGGTTAGTTCCTATTAATATTTAAAGCAGAAGCGCTAAAAATATATGCACAATGTTTTTTTTCTTGTGGTTTTTATAGATTAATTAGAAATGGCATGTAGATACTAAAAATATTAGAATCCAGCTTGTGTTCAGTTAAGTGTTTCAATCTAATTTACTACTTTAAACAGACCCATATAGCATTTGAATGAGCTACTTGATTTGGTTATGCTTGGGATTTTCTCAAGTGAAAAAGTCTCTTAATTTTCTTTCTATTAAATTTTGGAATTACATGCTTTATTCTTAGAGTTTTTCACTCTTTCATTCACATACCTTGTTTTGTTTTTTTTTTTTAAAGATTTTATTTATTTATTTGAGAGAGACAGAGAGAGAGAATGCATACAAGCAGGGGGGGAGGGCAGAGGGAGAGGCAGGCTCCCCACTGAGCAGGGAGCCTGATGCAGGACTTGATCTCAGGACCCTGAGATCATGACCTGAGCTGAAGGCAGATACCTAAGGACTGAGCCACGCAGGCGTCCCTCACATACCCTCCTTTGATCTGCATCCCAATTTAGTTGTAATGAATTGAGGATGTGGGATAATTAACATTTTATTGTATTAAAACAGTCAGCATTTATAAAGAATAATTATCAGTTGAATCCAAAATGAAGGTGCACATCATTTTTATGTTAGGATATATGTATGTTCCCCTTAGAATGTATCTATTTTCCTTTTTTAAAAAAAGATTTATTTATTTGAGAGAGAGAGAATGGGAGAGAGAGAGAGAGAGCATGAGCGGGGAAGGATCAGAGGAAGAAGCAGACTCCCTGCTGAGCAGGGAGCCCAGTGTGGGACTGTATCCCAGGACTCCAGGATCATGACGCCCGAGCTGAAGGCAGTCGCCCATCCAACTAAGCTACCCAGGTGCCCCTTTATTTTTTTCTCTAAACTTTTTATTAACTCAGCGAATAGTTATTAAACAATAACCTTATGACAAATGATATTAGAGATCAGTGGTTTCACAGTGTGGAATAAGGACCCCTGGGGGTATCCATAAGCTCATCCCTTCCTCAACTTCTTACCTGGGTGGAATATATTTCATATATTGCAATTAAAATAACATGTCAGATCTGATTGAATGGAAGGACTTATGAGAATCCAGCTCTTTTCATTCAAGCCAGCAAAGAGATATGCAAAAGTGTAAAAGATTGCTCTCACAGGAGTTTCTTTCATCTTTCATAAAGAATATGATATTCATGTTATGTACTGGGCTTATTGTTACTTTTAAATGAATTAATAAATATATAAAATTTTTTTGGGTTTTACTTTGAATGTGATATAGTCCACATAAACAATAGGCTTTTGAGGTCCCCAAGAACTTTAATAGTGTAAAGATATCCTGAGAGCTGAAAGTTTTAGACAATGAGGATGCAAAGACAGGCACGATCCAAGCCTTCAGGAAACCGAGAGCCTGACAGGAGGGAATTTTCAAGTTCTTGTTTAAAAATAAGCATTGTACAGTTAAGAGTGAAATTGGTTTGTTTATGTATTTATCATTGGGTTTTTATTCTCTCCATAATTGGCCTGATCTATTGGTACTTGAAAATGCCTTTATGTTTTTTTGCCCTTATATCCTCAGACAATACATATAAACACCCAATGTGTACTAAACTCTTACTGATTTGTACTTATCATCTGAATTTATTCATTAGCTCATAAACTTCTGGCTTCATAGAGTTTGAAGGTATTGCATTCTCTCTTTTAAATAATGAACCCAGGGACGCCTGAGTGGCTCAGTTGGTTAAGCGGCTGCCTTCAGCTCAGGTCATGATCCCAGCATCTTGAGATCGAGTCCCACATCGGGCTCCTTGCTCAGCAGGGAGCCTGCTTCTCCCTCTGCCTCTGCCTGCCTCTCTGTCTGCCTGTGCTCGCTCCTGCATTCTCTCTCTATCTGACAAATAAATAAATAAATAAATAAATCCTAAAATAAATAAAGAACCCAAAATATTTCCAATTTGCAAATATTAGAGCAGCCAGGCCATTCCTGTAGATTATTATGGGGAAAAATAAAATTATAGGCAGTTTGAAGTATTCAGGAAACTCTGTACTTGATTCAGTCAGTCTGTAAGCAAATGAGCAATGAGAATCACTTGTATGCCAGACATAAACTGGATGTTGAGGATTCAGGAGAGTAGAAAACAAACCCAGCCCCTGTTCTCATGGAACTTTAGGTTTAATTGTTTTTTCTGATAAAGATTTCAGGGTTTGGGTGAAGAATGAAATGTATTTGTTTTATGTTAGAGAGCTGCACCTTAGGTCCTTTCACTCTGTGTGTGAATGATATGCAAGGTTTTGAGGTTACTAACATTTTCTGATTACACAATACTGTTCGTAACAGGTTTCCAATATGTGCCGTACAGAGATGAAAAAAGTTTAGATCTGAATCAAGACTAAATATTTTGTTTAGACTTTTAAATCAATGCAGTGTGTTTGTTTGCATACTATCTATATGCAATTAATGTTGTGTTCCTTTTCTATGTTTTGATAATCATGCCAGTACTTATTTTGTATATATTTTCCCTACTTTAAAAGTTGACCAAAAAAACTTCGAATTGTCTGTTAATTATATTACTCTGGACCTTTAGGCTCAACTGGCCTGTATAAGAAATGAAAAACATACGTTAGATGTCAGGAAGCATTTTAAAGATGAAAGGAAATTTTGTTTAGCATTTATCAATCAGATGGGGAGCGGTTGATACCCTGCTTTACAATTCCTCTTCCTTTGCCCAAATAAAGCAGAAAGAGAAATTATATGTTTTGTTTTTATTTTTTGTATATTTTGAGTTTTGTTTTTCCATTTTGAATACAGAAGGCTGAAACGTTATGGCTGTTAAACTTTAAAGAACCAGTTTGTTTTGTTTTGTCTTTTTTTTTTTACCAGTTGTTTTTTTTTTTTGAAGATTTTATTTATTTATTTGTCAGACAGAGAGAGAGCACAGGAGCCAGCACAGGCAGACAGAGTGGCAGGAAGCGGCATAGGGAGAAGCAGGCTCCCTGCTGAGCAAGGAGCCCGATGTGGGACTCGATCCCAGGATGCTGGGATCATGACCTGAGCCAAAGGCAGCCGCTTAACCAACTGAGCCACGCAGGCGTCCCTTTACCAGTTTTCTTAATCAAAAATATTAGAAAGCTTCTAGAAAACAACAACAAAGAAATAGAAACAAGCTCTTAACTGAAGAAAACTTAAAATATTCTCAAATACTGACGATGACTTATTTTATGACTTCAAATTTAAACTACTACCTATTTCCTAACTTCACAAACATCTTTTTTCTCAGGTGACTTCTCTTGTACCTCAGTTAGCCAAATATACTTGGGCTGTAGCCTCCCAAACAAATGCAGATTTAGATGTTTACTTCGTAGGGTTGAAAAGATATTGGTCCCTAACTCTAAACTTCTTAGTGTCCTAAGCCCTCTTTGACAAATTTTGTGGCCTCTAGTTCCTTCAAATATTCCCACTGGGCATCTTCCATATTTTTTTCTTTGGCTTCTCTTGCCTTTTCCAGCTCTGCACCTCAAAAACAAAGTGGAGGAAAGGAAGATCATAGGTACTCCGATTTAATTTTTAAAAATTTTATGTCTGCTGGACATATTTATGCAAGTCATTTATGCAAGTCATTGCTTCTTTCTGGAATTTTGTTTTCTCTTTGTAAAATGAAAGGATTGAACTAGATAATCTGTAAAATCTCCCAATATCAGTAATTTTATTATACTTTTAACTACTACTTTTAAAACATGAACATGATTCAGCAATAAATTACTCATATTTATTAGGTTTTAGCAATTAAAATTCATGAAAAATAAAAGATTAAAAAATATAAATCTCTACAAATGAGAAAATTATCTTTTAAATTTATATATATATGAGTATTTCACAATGTAAAAATTTTAGTACATTTCTAAATACCATGGGTTGGTTACTTTGTACTCTTTAAAAAATCTAAATACTAATATATGTTAATCTGTGTATGTACTAATCTATACTAATACTAATCCATAAAACAAAATCATGATCATTTTAAAATTTATTTAAACATTTATTGTGATAACTGTCATTGGTACAGTGACAACGTATAGGAGAATAGATAGAAAATAAATAAGAATTGTGGTAGATGTTTTCTCTTATTTATTTATTATTTTTATTATTTTTTTAATATTTTATTTATTTATTTAACAGACAGAGATCACAAGCAGGCAGAGACACAGGCAGAGAGAGAGGAGGGAGCAGGCTTCTGGCTGAGCAGAGAGCCCGATGCGGGGCTCGATCCCAGGACCTGGGATCATGACCGGAGCCGAAGGCAGAGGCTTTAACCCACTGAGCCACCCAGGCGCCCCTTTTCTCTTATTTAAATCTCACACAGATCCAAGGTAGATATTAATTTACACTTCTTACAGTTGAAAAACAACTCAGGCTCAGAATTATATAATTATTTTTCCAGAGCAGCACATTGTATTATTTCAAAGCCTGTGCTTGGTCTACTGCCTGAAGGGGCTTATCAGATACAGAGATTTACACAAATAATTTTGTGATTATAAGAACAGAGGGAGATGAGCACCTGGGTGGCTCAGTGGGCTAAAGCCTCTGCCTTCGACTCCGTTCATGATCCCAGGGTCCTCGGATCAAGTCCCACATCGGACTCTCTGATCAGCAGGGAGCCTGCTTACTCCTCTCTCTCTCTCTGCCTGCTTTCAATCTCTGTCAAGTAAATAAATAAAATCTTAAAAAAAAAAAAAAGTACAGAGGGAGAGGAGAACACCAGCATTCAGATTTTTAATTGGAATGCTTGGAATTATATTCCAAATTTTTAATTTATATCATAAGTGGGAGGAGTTTTAGGTCATTTTATGTGAATCTAAGACCCACTTTTGATCTATGGTAGAGAAGTATCCTTAGAACTAATCAGTGGGGTCTCTAATTCCATCTCACCAGCATGGCAATGTTAGAAAATCAAAATCTGTTATTTATCTATCGTATTTAAGCATGTTCATGGCTAAAAATTATAGCAATCTATTCCTTATGAATTAATGAGATAGCATTATAAATTGTAGGTTAGCTGCCTTTGATAAAAATTGCATTATTTTCTAGCTGTAAATTTCTAGTAAATCAATTTGTAAGTAAACTTTTAAAATTTCTGGGCAAACTATATATGTTAAATATGAAAGAGAATTTGTAGTAAAATTATTTGTACCAATAAAAATACTAAATAGTGAAATACACAATACAGTTTTTAGCAGAAAACATGACTAGTAACTACTGTGGGAATGTTTACCATATCCTGTAAGATTTTATTAAAACATATTATATGTGTTGTATTAACATATGGTTAAGTCAAGCCTGAAATATTTGCTTTTGATAAAAATATGCTTAAAACTTCAGGAATAAGATTAAACTAGTGAAATCACATAAATACCCAAGTCTGCTCACTTTTCCATTCTGACCCTCTGTTAGCTCCTTTCTGCATTTTTCTATGGTAGAAAGACAACAGATTTTTCTTCAGAAAGATGTAAGGAGCCAAGCAAATTAGGAGTGACTTCTCAGAGTGTCTGGGCTTTAAAGCACCATGTAATGAATGGATAGCAATACAGTTAGTGAACAACTAGATACCTTCCACACAGTCAGATTTTGCACATTAATTTGTCAATAAATTAAAAGCTATAGTGAAGATAATTTCTCCATAGATTATCAAATGTTAACATAGGAACAAAGTAAAATTCCATCCTTATGTGAGAACAATTATTCTTTAGCCATATAAGAAAATATGAACAAAAACCAGAAAGCTAAGGCTAAAATTACATTTATAATGGTCACGGATTTTATAATTAAACAGTCTGGTGTGTTTAGTAAGTTCTAAAAAAATGTGTCACTCTCAGTGTCTTAAAAATATTTTGTAACTGAAGACAAATGTAATTTTCTAAGTCCTTGAGTTTACTCTAAAAAATAACGATACCATCTTAACTGGGAACTATTTACTATGGAAATGTTGACCCAATTCTGTCAAATAAGGTGAAAATTCTATTGCACAAAGGTACGGAAAATTTAAGTAACTTATCCAAGGTCACATAGTGATTTTAAATAATTATTCTGTGGATTAATGAATAACATATTCTCCGTTGTTCCTAAAAGTGAGAGCTGTCCTTACATGGATGAGTAGTGACATCTCACCAAATCTGTCCCTAAAATTAGTTTAATTATTACTACTGTCTATTATGGTTACTGTCACTATCTTACTAAATTAAACTGTTAGTTCTGCATCAGCCAGTCACTAATGTTTTACTATACTAAAATAGGTTATGCCTGTTTGTAAACCTGTACTACATGGTAAAAGTACATGAATTACTTGGTTGTATATCTTCTTAAGTGTATGTTCTAAGGACAGTCAATAGAAGTAACTCTTAGATGACCATTTTCAAGAGTTTTCAGAATTCAGAATACTTACCAGATTTTCGATCTAAACACAGATATTCTATCATATCGTTTTTCTTTGTATTCTTAGCCACATTTAAGTAGAAAAAATTAAGCTGAGAATGAATGTGTTATACAATTTTTTATACTTCTAGTGAAGAAAATTGCACAAAAAGTTTTGAGTTTATAGTTCATGATACTGTGGTATGTTAACCAATACATACCATTAAATTTATCAGGGAAGTTTGACTTCATTACTTGTTTTCAGTTCTTAGAATATGCTTGGTTTCACGTGTTTTGTCAGTCCCTCACAGTGTCATTTCCTCTGTCTTCTGCAGGAACCACTGAGTAGAGTTTATATTCATTGTATGACTATTACACTATCTCACATTGTCTAAGGAAGTACACAATAGATGGTATTTGTTGAGAAGAAAATTCTGACTACGGTTTTTCCTCATTCATTCAATCACCATTCTTTCATTTAGCAGATGCTTACATGCTGAGCACTAGGGACATACTGCTGAGAAAGGCCCTGATCTCATAAAGCTTAGTTTGTATGAGAGAAAACAAGCATTAATTGTATCATGACATCACTATATAATCGCAAACTTTTTTAAAAAAGATTTTATTTATTTATTTGACAGAGAGAGATCACAAGTAGGCAGAGAGGCAGGCAGAGAGAGAGAGAGAGAGAGAGGAGGAAGCAGGCTCCCTGCCAAGCGGAGAGCCTGATGCGGGACCCAGGACCCTGAGATCATAACCTGAGCCAAAGGCAGAGGCTTAACCCACTGAGCCCCTAATCGCAAACTTTTAAGGGATTTCAAGATTTAGGGGAACATGGCAGGGGGGTGTGGCTTGAGGAATCATCTGAGCTCAGTGTTGAAGGATTAAGAGAAGTACAACAGCAGAGTAGAGAGCAGAGTGCTAGAAATCCTGAGGAAACAGCCTGTGCACATGCACCCAGGTGGAATGTGTCAGTGATGGTGTTGGTGAAGCCACATGACAGGGAATGTGATGAGGCTGAGGGGCGCTCAGGCCACACCAAGGTGGCTGTGCACTTCTTATTAAAAATTCAGCCTTTCCTTGCATACATGTTAGCATTTTCATTTCTCACATCACAGGGGACTTTTCTTCCATCTTTCTTGCTTTTTAATACTGTTTTTAAACTCAAGTTCTTAAAAGTTATAAAATATCACGTTGACTAGAACACTCTGATATTTTGGTCTTTTTGGCATCTTCTTAGATATAATCATTTAAGATTATCTAAAGCTATTTTACCTAATTTCTTTTTCTTTTCTTTTTTTTTTTAACTCTATTTTCAAACTGCTTAATGTTGTACAATTTTGGATTCCCAATAATACAACTTTAATTCTCTTGAAACACAAGAAACTAGAAAATTGAAAACATACTGAAAATTATGTACAGTACTCACAGGGATAATAGCTTAAATTGGCATGTGTTAGTAGTCCTGAGGTACAGAACTGTAGTGCTGTTTTCCCTTTTTATGGTAAATACATAAATGCTTTATTTTCAGAAATATTTTTAGATCTTTGAAGAGTTCCCACTTCTCTTAAGACTCTGAACTCCTTGAATGCAGCATATATTGATAAATATTCATTAAAAATTTTTAGTGTAACTAATTCACACAATATGATTATGCTTGGGGAACATTCATCCTATTCTGTCAACTAGCATCAGCACACTGAGAGTTATTCAACATAACCATATGCTGTACATTCCTTGCTATTTACTATCTTACATCACTTGAAACTGTGATTTATAGAGTTGTTCAGTATGAGTTTTTAATCCTATATATTAAATAAAATGAACCAGCTGAAAAAGACTACAGAAATTGTAAAATTACTTTCATATTTCATATTAATATCAATAAAATACTGAGTGTAAACAAGAACATTATAAAATTATTCTCTATAAATATATAAGGGCACAATACATATCTAAATGAAATCTCACAATGTTCAGGCTTTATTAAGCACTCAGTTTAAATTTTTAACGAGGTCATCCTTTATAATATAACATAATAACCACGGAAGAATTTTTCATTTAAAATTCTTTAAATTTAAAGAGCTCTTATTAATTCTTCCAACATTCTTAAAGGGTGAATATAATAGAAGTCTATTTATAGCACTCTGTTGGCATGACATTAAGTCAATTATGGCCAGGTGGACTAGTGGGATTATTTTAACAAATTAATTAATCCATTCATTACTTATTTGGCTAAACTGAGTCAATGTCCCAGTCTTACTGAAATTAGCAACCAATTAATAAAAATCAATGAATAAAATGCTCAGGTTAGATTATTTAATTAATACTTTAAATCTTTTTTTTTAAAAGATTTATTAATTTATTTGTTTGACAGACAGAGATCAGTAGGCAGAGAGAGTGAGAGGAGGAAGCAGGTTCCCTGCTGAGCAGAGAGTCCGATGCCGGGCTCAATCCCAGGACCCTGGGACTATGGCCTGAGCCGAAGGCAGAGGCTTAACCCACTGAGCCACCTAGGCGCCCCTATTTAATTAATACTTTAATGCTTGTCATGTCTTCACTTGTTTCAGCCCATTTCTCCCCAATTTTGCTTTACCTTTTTCTAGCTATTCTGTTTCTCAAGTCTGTAGGTTCTCTTTCTTGAAAACAAACTAGTTTTAAGAGATACTGAAATTAGCATCTGAACAAGGGCCCTATGAATGAAAACTTTGTCCAAGAATTAAGGCTCCAACCCTGAGGAAAGGTGGCCAGGGGGAGCCAAAGCCATGATGCAACCAAATGAAGATTATGCCGGAGACCAAGAGAGGAATCAAACACAGGGGTATACCATACAGGCCTCGTTACCAGAACTGCAGTATGAAGTTCTTACTGTTCTTGTCAGAAACAACACTAACTTAATTTTGAGCTCCTTCTTAAGTGATCCTTAACTAGGAAAAAACATTGGTCCCTGTGGCCAGAAGAGCTAAACATACAGAAAAGAACAAAATGCCCCCACCTCTAAGATTTGGTAGGAAGAAATTCAAGATGTTTATTGAAGTTAGATGATAATGAGTCCAGAATGTATTCCTTAGAATACCATTAGCAATCTTCATTCTGTAGAATATGCAAAGGAGATCTTATCAGGTACTCTGTAAGGGGTTCCATATTCAAATAAGTCTGTAAATGGCTGTATACCATAGCTTCCACATTTCCATGTGCTCCAGCCCACAGAACGTAGAGATATATATTTTAAAGTGTCCGAGAAACCCATAGTAAATAATTCATTTGACTTTGTAATCACTTTTCAAATGTACTTAAGCACAGCATCCTCATGCAATTTGCCTCTCCCCTCCCCACAAAGGCTTAGTAACAGTCCAAAGGATAATATTCTGCAAGCCCCACGTTTAGAATATGAACTCTCAAAATTGTCAAATGTCAATGATTTTAGAAATATAAGAACCTTTAAGCCATAATTATAGAATGTTAGGTATTGAATGTATCTCAAGAAAAAAATTTAATGTGTCTATGGGCCCTCACAAGAAAAGAAAATGGGTGCATATGTGGAACCTTCCTCTGCCACTCCCCACAATCCTACTACTTAGGAAACTTCTTGCTCATCCAACATATGGCCCTGCTGGGAGCAGCAGGATCATTTTCTAAGAGAATGCTAATGATTAGCACACATTGGTATATCCCAAAAGGGACAGTTCCACATAATCTCGATGGCAGGATAAAAACATTAAAATAATTTGGGCCAGGGGCGCCTGGGTGGCTCAGTGGGTTAAAGCCTCTGGCTTCAGCTCAGGTCATGATCCCAGGGTCCTGGGATCGAGCCCCACATAGGGCTCTCTGCTCAGCAAGGAGCCTGCTTCCTCCTCTCTCTCTCTCTCTCTCTCTATGCCTGCCTCTCTGCCTACTTTCAATCTCTGTCAAGTAAATAAATAAAATCTTAAAAAAAAAAAACAAAAAAACAGAGGGAAATAACACCAGCATTCAGATTTTTAATTGGAATGCTTGGAATTATATTCCAAATTTTTAACTTATATCATAAGTGGGAGTAGTTTTAGGTTATCTTATGTGAATCTGAGACCCACTTTTGATCTATGGTAGAGAGGTAGCCTTATAACTAATCAGTGGGGTCTCTAATTCCATCTCACCAGCATGGCAATGTTAGAAAATCAAAATCTGTTATTTATCTATCATATTTAAGCATGTTTATGGCTAAAAATTATAGCAATCTATTCCTTATGAATTAATGAGATAGCATTATAAAACAGTAAATTATAGGTTAGCTGCCTTTGATAAAAATTGCATTATTTTCTAGCTGAGGGAAGTAAATCAATTTGTAAGTAAACTTTTAAAATTTCTGGGTAAACTACATATATTAAATATGAAAGAGAATTTGTAGTAAAATTATTTGTACCAATAAAAATGCTGTGCTCAGGGGCGCCTGGGTGGCTCAGTGGTTAAGCCTCTACCTTCAGCTCAGGTCATGGTCTCAGGGTCCTGGGATCGAGCCCCGCATCGGGCTCTCTGTTCAGCAGGAAGCCTGCTTCTCCGTCTGTCTCTCTCTCTGCCTGCCTCTCTGCCTACTTGTGATCTCTGTCTGTCAAGTAAATAAATAAAATCTTTTAAAAAAATAAAATAATTTGAGCCAAAAATACATGTGTAGTCTTTCAGTACTTTGTATTCTTTGTTTCTGCATGCTAACAAATAAAAATATATAGGTTCACACATCTCATGCAAGGCTCAGATAAGATTTAGTCTTCTATGTGATGAGTATTTTTTGAAAGTAAAGACTTCTAACACATTGTTCCAAACAACCTTAAAAATTATCAAAATATAACCTTTTACAGATGTTGTTCCTTGAATTGTAGTGGAGAAGTTTTTAATTGTGTGTTCTGAATCAACCTATAAGTGCTCTTAACACCTCCTTGAGTGGGAATAAGTATTACACAGCCACCACTGAGACAGTTCCTGGACCCAGGAAAGCTCAATTCTTTCCTTTTTAATACTAGACGCTTACAGCGTCATCCTGGAAGAAATTGCACAATCCATGTACTTTTGTTTAGAGGAATGATTACATACATCAGACTTCCCTGCCTACAAAAGCAAAGCTATCATGTCTTTCAAAGCTTTTCAGGATTTTAGAGTGCCCAGTTCTCCACAGTAACCCAGTCACAGTCAAACAGAGTTTTAAATAAAATATTTACTATTAATAAAATTCTTCTTTTGGTGGAGCTTTGAAACATATTTGTTTGCCTTCTGATACCTTTCTTTCAATTTTCTATCATCAGTGTTATAGTTTATTAAAAAAAAAACAAACAGCAACAGAACCTAGTAGTAGGGAGGGAAAGAGCCCAGCATTGATACATTTATGTATTTATTTATTTATTTATAAGAAAACCTTTTTTTAGAGTATTTTTAAGTTCACAGCAAAATTGAACAGAAAGTACAGAATTCCTATGTATCCCTGGTCCCCATAGATGTCCAACTTCCTCTCCTATCAACATCCCCCAACAGAGTGATACATTTGTTACAATTGATAAACTTACATTGATATACCATTATCACTCGA
Organism: Taxidea taxus jeffersonii; assembly: GCA_003697995.1. Lineage (NCBI taxonomy): Eukaryota > Metazoa > Chordata > Mammalia > Carnivora > Mustelidae > Taxidea > Taxidea taxus. The sequence continues at coordinate 14,292 of RCUC01143143.1, read as the reverse complement.
AGTCCATAGTTTGCACTAAGGTTCATTTTTGCTATTATACTATGCTATACTATGCTAAACCAAATAGCTATACTATGCTATTTGGACATATATGTAATGACAAGTATACACTATTATAGTACTACACAGAGAAGTTTCACTACCCTAAAAATCCGATGTGCTCCACCAGTTCATCCCTCCCTCGCCATAGTTTTGGCTTTTCCAGAGTGTTACATACTTGGAATCATTCAGCATGTAGCCCTTTCAGACTGGCTTCTTTCACTGATAATAATATGCATTCAAGTTTCCTATATGTCTTTTCATGGCTTGATAGCTGATTTCTTTCTAGCACTGAATAATATTTCATTGTCTGGATATACCAGAGTTTTTTCACTTACCTACTAAAGGAATCCATTTATTTTTTAGTAATACCATGGTACTCCATACTTATAGGTCTCTTCTTCTACACTTCATTTGCAACTTCTGTTGTTAAAAACAACATTTCTGTTGTTTTGAAATTTATTCATTATAAATATTTTCCACGTAGTAAATACATTGCTTCCATTATGATTTTATATTTATAATTTCCATTGTATAAATGTACCCTAATTTCTTTAACCAATTCCCATATAAACATTTAGGCCTTATCCATGTTTGTATTATTTCTAAGAGTGCTATATATACTTATACATAAATTTGCACATATGACTGATTATTTTTTTAGAATGAATTCCCAAAAGTGGAGTTACAAGGTCAGAGAGCCTATCTACTTGTTAGTCCTTTCTTCTGTTTTGCCAGAATTCCTCCAGAAGGCTATAACAATCTGTACTCTCACAAGCAGTGTTTGCCTTTTGTTCTGTTGTTTTCCAGTTCATTTTGATCATTGTCAGATCATTTAAATTATTTAGTCAGTGAATATCTCATTGCTTAATTTTTATATTTAACAATTAGAGAAGGTCTAGTGTTTTCCTGGTATTTGTTGACTGTTGGCATTTTATCTTTTGTTTACTCTCTGTCCAAATCCTCAGCTGATTTTCAGTGAAGGCCTTTGTCTCCTATTGTTTTGTAAGAGTTTTATATATCTAAAAATATTAGTCTTTGTTTTTCCCAGCTCATCATTCATTCTTTAATTTTTGTTACTGGCATTTTTTATTTATGTAAGTTATTAGATCAATCCATCAATAATAATGATAATATTTAATATTGGTTGACTATTATGTCCTACATGCTGTACTAAGTTTTCATATGCAGTATTTCACTTAACTATACCCATTTCATAGATCAGGAAGCTTAGATCTAGAGAGATTAGATAACTTGCCCAAAGACAAGTGGTATATTGTTAGTTTTGAATCTAGGATCATCTTTTTCCAAAGCAAGTTATTTTAAGTTACTTTGTTATACTGCTCAAAAATAAAATAATAATTAATATATGTTTGATTACTAGGTTATAAGTTAAGTATTAAGTACTTCAGTTCCATTAGCTTATTTAACTCTCACCACAACTCTGAATTAGGGCTCTATTTATAACCATGTTTATTAATAGCTAAATAAAGATGAGTTTCAGTGAGGTTTAGCTGCTTGTTCAAAATTTCTACAGTTACACAGTAGAACTGTTAAGCTCTGTGAGTACAGGGAATGGGTTAATTATACCTCCTTCCTACCTTTCAACATGAGTATCAGGGTCAGATGAAATCATGTGTATGAAAATACTATCTAGGTTGGATACTCTAGGAATACAATGCATTGTTATTTTTAAAGCACTGTTATCCCTGGGTTTTCAGCTAACTCCTGAAAGTGTGTTCCTGAGAAGGAAACTGTCTATGCAATTTTCAAGCATGGTGTGTTTCCTTTTCTCATAACTCTTACAGAATTGAGGATTGTCCATAGCTTTCTATGTGTTAACTCAGCAAATTTTCCTACTGCCTTGAGCAATCAATAAGATAATGATGGAGGAAAATAATACAATTGGAAGACCATATTTTAAAAAGTTGACTAATTTGATGTACACATGTATATATGCTTTTTATTCTATTATGTCTTACATTTTTAATCATTTAGGATTTAATTTCCAACTTACTCAAGTGTTTACACATTTTATGTTACAGTTCAATCATTTCTATCTGCCATCTTAAAATATGGTAGTTGGCCATCTTACTTTTTCTGAAAGGATCTGCTTTCATGTTTATAACTTAATTCTTAAAAAATTCATAACTTATTGCTATTTTTCTTGTATAAACATCAGTGTATTTTAAATTTGTGTGTGTGCATGTATGCATGTTTAATTTTTCTGAAGAATATAATTTATCAGGTTCAATTTTCTAATTCTTAAAGATTTTTGGTAACTGAACTTTAAAAGTTCTTTAGTGTCAAATTAGGGACATAAAATGAATGTGCAATTGCTATATATTTACTTTGGTCATTGTGAGCAAACCTCATTTTTTATACAACTTTAATTTTATCATAATGTTTATCTTAGTTGCAAAAGTAAACACAGTGGTGGTTTTAAAGCAAGATAGGTTTTTATTAGCTTCACTCTGTGTTTACCTAACTGTTCAGGCTACGGCTCTCACTTTCCTTGCTGCATGTTTTGATTAATGGCCCCCTGGACTTGTTCCAGAATATACTGATTATGGTCAGTGCACTTCAAAGATGATTTATTAATTGTGTTTGCAGCTCAAAGTAATTAAGTAAAGATTGATCATAGGTATTATTATAGATTTGCCAATAAGATCAGCAGTTATATTATTCCCTGAGTGGATTTCTTACACTGTACAGAAAGAACAAAATATTAATATTAAAAATATATATTCAGTATTAACCACAGCTTTATGGCCTTTTATAATTTAAAACACAATGATTAAATGTATCAGAGATTTAGTCTTACAAGTGCATGTATTTTAAGTTCTGTTTTAACATAACTTCAAAATAATATGTTTTGGTGGAGATTACATAGATGTTTAAATGAAGTATTTCCTTGTTTATAACTCACCCTGGGAACAACCTTTCCTACAATTCCCTCAGGCTGTTACATGCATTTAGATTTCAAATTACCAACAGATTTTAATTTCTGTTTAAAATAATTTTTAGTAGAAAACTGTTATATTCTCCTGTGTTTTAGGTAAAGGGAATTTATCATATATTTTACATAAATTGTATTCCTATTTGAAAGCTTTTTTTACATCAAATTTCTCTAGATTTGGCATGATCATAGTTGTTGTGTCAGGCATCTGAAGTGCTCTATCAACAAAGAATAATGTGTAAATATTCATTAATACTGGTCAGAGGAGTTATTAGTCAAAAGAAATGACTCCCTGCTCATAATTTATAGTTCAATATTGAAAGAAAAATATGTACATTTATTTTTCAATTATTTGGTATACTATATTCAAAATATACATTTTGACAGTGAAATTCTATAACTTAAGTCATCTACTGTGATATATAACTAATTGTTAAATAGCTATTTGGTTTGTATTAAAACATCATGAAATGAAATAGAATGTTTTCCCACAGTGGAACTCACTTAAGCTTATGTGAAAGTCCAAAATAGTTATGTCAAAACAAGAAGATATAAACCCCACAAGTAAATAAGATGTTAGCGAATAGAGTGAAAAAATAAAGTATAAGAATAAAAAACAACAAACAAAAACCTAAATAAGTTAAAAATATAATCCATAAATATTATTCAGTGATTTTTGCTTTTTTTTGGTGAATCATTACTAAAGAACAAAGAGCACAGAAATGCTTTATTTAAACAACATTATTAAAAATATTTTTGGTAAAATTTGAGGATATATACTTTGCTTAGTTGAAGATCTTTTACAATAATTTCATTTCTGAATAATTTCTAAAAATTATTTCTCTAGATCAAACTTAGGCATGTTATTTTTAAAATAGTATTTTTGTGATAAAAGAGGATAAATTATAAGTGTGTTGAATAAAGCAGTGTTATCATTACCAGCATTACTGAGTGCTTTATCCTGCATACACCATTTCTAGAAATTCATAATAAAGAGGTTGCAGGCTATGTCTTCAATGATCTTTGTATATGATATAAAATAATGAAGGAAGATTAATCAGTAGCACACATTTGTCTTTTTCTTTTGGCTTCATTATATTTCCTGACAAACTGTCTTTAATATGTATATGACGAAAATATGCCAGATTCCATAGTAAGTATGAGAACTATGAAATTTTAGAGGAGGGAGAGTTAGTATTCCGTTCATGACTATAAAATAAGGAGGTGTGATAAAATCAGAGAAGACTGACTAGAAGATGTTATTCAGTTTGGCTTTGTAGAGGAATAGATGTTTCTAGGCATGTAAACTGAAGAAGGATAAGGCAGAGACTAATATTGAACCCAGCCTTCTGATGGCTCTTCTTTTTTTAGTAATAGAACCCCCTTCCAACACCCCCTGCTTACCCAAGTTTTAACAGATCAGGTGGCTGCCAAACTAGAGGCTACATTTCTCAATTTCACTGGTAGCAGAGTATGGCCATGTGACAAAGTCCTTGGCAATGAGATATGACAGAAATAATACATATAATTTGGGGATCTTGCCCTTAAAATGAGTGGGTATACATTCCTCCATTTTCCCTTCTGAGTCCATTTGCAACCTTGCATGTTAGGAAGACATCTTTGGAGATGCCAGAGAAACAAGAAAGGAAGAATCATAGTCCCTGGACAGTCTCATGCAGCAGGGCAACATACCCACTTGAACAAAGCTGGTGAAGTAGATGGGTCTTAGATCAGAAAGGAACTTGAATGCTAAGCTGATTTATTTGGACTTCTTTTATGAATGCAATTAGGAACTCTTAAAAATTTTGAGCCAAAGAATGGCATGATGAACAGTGCTTTAGGAAAATTTCCCTGGAAATCGTGTATCTGATGGAGGGAATGTTTACAGATTGTCAGTGAAGATAGGATATTGCAGTAGTCCAGAAAGAGTTAGTCTGAAGAAGGATAGTAATTGTAAGTGTGAGTGTGATTGGAAAGGAAAGGAAAGGAAGAGATGAATTGAGAAACACTTAAGATTGCTGTCTTCTTATTACCAAAGACCTTGGAAGGCTTATCAGTATTGAAAGCTATTTGTTAAACTTGGTCTTTATCAAAGTAAGTCATCTGTCTTTAGAAATCAACCTACCACAAAAGCTGGATAAACAGAACTTGGTGGTTGTGGGCATTGACTTCTGAAAAAACTGGGAAAGTTTCCTTTGCAGTATATACTCAAGTATATAGGTATATAGTACCTTAATATTATTTCAGTTGTTTAATTTTTTAAACTTAATTTAGCATATAGGTAAGCATGTTAATCAGTAAGCTATCTTCAAATCATACTTTAAGAAAGGTTGTCACTCTGGAGGGTGTATGTACTACAGCCTCTGAAAACCTTTCTTGATGAAGGAGTTCTTGTTAGCGCCAATCACAGGAAATACTCCTTTTGGACAAGTGTCATGTATTTTCATTTCAATCTGAAGTTATGGGTTAGAGATAAGTTATTGCTTAGAGATATATGAGATATATGATATTCTTATGGACTACAGGAAAAAAAAAAACTTTTTTTCCTTACAATTTTTGTGGCTTTAGTGCTGATTTAATAGAGTGTTTTACCTAGGGTCCAGATATATGACTTCCTAGAAATTTCCAGACTGTAGAGGATAGGTTATATTCATGAGTGAATTTTACAAATTAATGAAGTTAAGAGATAATGTTATAAAACTGAACTGGCCTATATATCCCTATTTCAAGGAAACCATGAAAATAATAATTACTTATTGAAGCTTATTTTTGGTTAAGCAATAAACGGTGCCATATAAGGCATAAAAACTGGGAAAGAGAACATTCCATTTGTTCTTAACTATTTTATGTTCAAGTAAGACAAATGAAGATCTCAATATTCTTAATATGATGTGTTACATTTTTATTTTGTCCACTGTTTTAGGTAATTATTGCATTAGTGTTAGAATGAAATTTATTGATTATCTAATAAAAATATACAGCCACATAAACATCACATAAATGTTTTGTGGGACAAAAGGCTTACAGTATAAATGGAAGGAAGCCCATTTCACCTGATAATGTCCATCCATTGGCCCTAGATGTGCCTTTTGTATCATATCAGATAAATCTTCTACATTAAAGTAACTCGTATAGAGTGGAGTCATGTTATAAGTGCAAAAAACTTATGCATATTCAGCATACACTCTCCAGCCTCTTCTTTGACCCTAAAGAGGGTCTGGGGAGAAAGATAGGAAAAAGAACAATTTAAGTAGTTCTGGACATTCTTTTCAGGCAAATGCCTGGGAGTGAGTATCAAGTGGGAAACATACCTCCTCTCCCCCATCTGAGTTTCTATTATCCTTCCATAACTTGAACAGCACGTTTAAAAAGAAATCTTTTTCGTATAACATGGCCATTAAACAGGGCAACTACTTTATATTTTCTGTCACTGGATGGAGAACAAATAGCCGTTTATCAAAATAGGTGGAAAACTCTTGAGTGCTGGCCGATTGAAGTTTGGTATATCATACTGGATAACAGTTTCCCAAGGATTTTTCAGGATACTGTGATTATCACGTTAAGTCCTACAGTTAGAACCCAAGCCCTAAATAAAATAGAACCTCATTTAGTATGGAAGCCATTGCATCCTCTTAAGTTTTTCCTTCTGTGAGCTAAAGCACCTAAATGTGTCAACGTTCCCCATGTATAACATGCTTTTCATGTGGTTAATCTCTTGGTTGGAGTTGCCTTTCACTGAATACATATAGTTTTCTAGTGTTCCATTGAAGTCGTGTTCCCAGAGCCTGCTTATATCTCAGATGTGGTGTCATCTGTACAGAGAATCATGGGACACCATACTTGTGTTAATGTGGGATGTTCCCCAGCTGTTACACTTTTCCTTTCTGAAACATCACTAATTTTTTTTTTAAACCTACCTGGTTTAAAAAGATAAGTACAGTGGTCCTGAGTTTCTCAAACTGCAATCATGCCCAGCTGTGTGATTTGGGTCAAGTTACTTATCCTCTCTGGGCCTCAATATTCTAACTTCTAAAGTGGAAACCATAATAGCCACCTCATTAAAATTAATGAGATGATAAATAAAATGTGCCAAGCGCGTGAGAAATGCTCAGTATTAGTTACTGCTGCAGCTCTTGTTCGTTTTATTTTTCCCCTCCAGTGTCCAGCTAAATTTAAGTGCAGATTGTCTTCCAAGTCAGTTACTTGTGGTAAAAACTATACTATCAAAGCATGTATATTTAATTATGTTTAATAACTTACAACCAAATAATGTTCATCATCGGAAATTCCTATGCTTTTGGCTTGAGAAAGTAGGTGAGTGGTACAGTTTTCAGACAAGGGATGGACTAAAAATGAAGCAGGCTTGCAGAGCAGAAAATTGAGAAGCTTTTTTTTGGCTGGGTTATATTTAAAATACTTAACAGACATCAAAGCATATATATCAAGATATATGATTCTGGAGTTCCTGAGAGAAGTGAGGTCTAGAGATAAAGATTTAAGAGTCTTAAACGTTTAGAATGTATGATTATGATTTTGAATTGAGAACAGTCAGTATGAGTGGGTGTTTCTCTTCAACAAGGCTTGCGTACATAGTTCCTAATGTAGAGCTTTAAACAACAAATATAGTAAAGGTAAAAAAGATACTGTTGTAGTGCTAGAGTTCCATGCTTTATTCTTTAATAAATTATAACAGCTGTGGGAAAATGAGTTCAGTTCATTTCTAATTATCTATCTTATGAATTATAAATGGATTTAATAGTTAGGTGATTCCTTTCTGGGCTCTTAACACATCTGAACAATTTTATTTGCTGTTCCTGACAACTTCAGTATTAGATCAATTGGGTTTTAAATTACACATAGTATTGGGGGAAAAGTTCCAAAGCACACTTCAAATGGAACTATTTTCTTCCTGTATGATCATTGAATCAAAAGAATTTGTTGGGAGCCTTTTAAGTCATAGATTCCACCTTTAAAGTCCAGGCAAGTAGAAAAAAACAGATACATGAAACCATAATAGAGCAATTATTTGGGTGACTGTGATAGTCATTAGTTCTGTTCACCAAATATTTCCAGCTCTCTGCCTTCTGGGCACATGGTAAAATTGCACTTCAGTAACTGTAGTTGAGTGAGGCCATAAGACTAGGTCTTACCAGCAAGTTTTGATTAAAAATGTCATGTGTAATTTCCAAGCCAGAGAACTTTCTTTCCTTCTGCCATTAGTGATTGGCAGTGTTGGTAGCTGCCCTGTCATCCTAGGTCTTGGAATGAGGACAGCACAGAATGGAGCCCCTGGGCCACTCCTGAGGGACATATGAGAAACTTTGAATGAGACATAAATGCATGAATGAGAAATTAAAGCTTTGTTGTTTTTAAGTCACTGAGATGTTGGGGTACTTGCTACTACACTATAGGTTAGGTTTAACCTGAGTGGTGGAACGCAGAGACTTGTCCAAATACAGCATATTCTTAGCACCATCACAGTCTATTTAAAAAATAAGGAATCACAGACAACATTGGTTCAAAGTTCAGTACCAGTGCCCTGAAGTGAATATCTATACCTTTACTGTAAACAGAGGGTCAGAATAAGCCACTGCTTAGCTATGTTTTTACAAAGTTAAAAATATAAAACATATTTCCAAATGTTACAGTTGGGAAGTTTCATTTTCTCTGAATACCAATATAATTGTATAATATAGAAGCTTTAGGGAAAACTACCCTCTTGAGTGATTTTATGAACATATTAATATCTTTTGTAATAAAGAAAAGTAGCATTTTCAGATTTTTCTCAGGCAGGTAGGAGGAGTTGATTTTATTATTCAAAGACCTATTTAACAAATGGTCTTTTATAAGCTCATCTTGTGCCAGTCAGACAAATGGAGTCCAGCTCCCACTTAGAAGGTTAAGAGAGAAAACACTCACAGATTTGACATCACTTCACCCCACCTAATGACTTCACTTTCCACTTGACTTGCTTTTTGTTTTTTATTGAACTAAAAAATGTACTATCCAAATTAAAGCTGTAGTCTTTGCTTCCACCAAGTATGCTGAGATTAACCACAATTCAGATGATCCCAAAACTCATAAATTGAGTAAGTTTTAGTCATAGAATTTTTAAGGTGGAAATAGAGTAAGATAGTCCTTTCTGTTCCTTTACCAAATAATTAATGATAGCTTTATCTATTGTTTAGTTGTAAACTGACATAGAACGTTAGCCAAATGAAGCATGGTAGGAATTCATGGTCAGTGTCTATGCCCAGTGTCTGTCTCCTCATGATTTCTCTATATATTACCTCTCCTGGGCTTTATTTTAGTGTAACATTTGCTTACACTACACGAATAGCATCTAGGGAAAAAATTCTGGTGTTTCAAACTCTTGTTTGCGGAACATCTCCCCTATACCTTATTAATGGCAAACTAACTTGTATTCCACTTACAAAGGTGTCTTTCGGTACTGGTAAAGGTGTAGCTATATCAAGTAAGGAGGTAGGAGACCTGGGTCCAAGTTTCAGCTGTGTTATTTACTAAACTGTATGCTTTGTTTAACATCTTTCAAATCTGTCTCCTCCTCTCTATGTCCCTGTCACTGCCTTGGTTTAAGACCTTGTTACATAGCTCCTTTCCAGACTTCACACAGCTGCCAGAGTGACCCTTCTAAGATGTTAATCACTTCACGTGTTTTAATGAGTCCCTACAGTTTTCAGGATACAGTCCAAACCCCTCAGCATGTTACACAGAGCTTTTCATGAGCTGCCCCTTGCCTAACTCTGGCCCTGAGGCTGTAAACTGGCAGGCTGTTGGCAGAGTTCAGCTCATGCATGTGTTTGGTCTGGTTTGTGCCATGTTTTCTTAAACATTTGGTATGAATGTTAGTTTAAAAATTGAGAGATTCCTGGCTTCTCTTGAAATTTGGATTACTCTCTCACGTGTTGGCAGTTGGCTATGCCGACTATTCTCTTTAGAGAGGACTTTCGATCTTTAACTCACCACAGTCCTCTCCCATTGACATTTCACCCCTTTATGTAACTTGTGGGTATTTGAGTTGGCCTCTCCTTCTGGCCTCTGCTCCATCCAGTCTGTAATGTTCATTCTTTATAGCACTGATTATATACCGAGTTCTTTCAACGTTTTATGCTTAGCTCTTGCCTGGATTGTCCTCCTGTCCTTCTGTTTCTTTATCTCACTGACCCATTCACTTCCTTCAGGGTACAGTATAGTTGTTGCCCTCTTCAGAAAACTCACCAAACCTGCCCTTCTCATGTACCCGCACCACTTTATTCTGTCACACTGTAGGGTATTTGATTTGTTTGTCTGAATCCGTCATGAGGTAGTAAAGTCCTTGGGAGCATAGGCAAGTGTCTAATTTGTTTTTATGTCCCAGTTTGGGCTCGAAGGAGCCCCTGTCAGCCTCAGTGTCATCATTTATAAATCATTTGTAAGTGATCATAAGGAGATCATATGACCTTCAGGGGTTCTTCTTATTTGAAAGTCTGCTCTCTCTTGTTCGTTTTTGGGAATCTGGGGTCAGAGGCGGCTTTGAACAGAGTTTAACCAGAGCTCAGATACGTACTAAAAAGACTCACGGGAATTAAAGCATGTGGTCCTTTTGGAGGGAAATACCTTTGTTACTTAGCGCTTTAGGACACCACATGCCTTGTTTAGTCATCCCTACATAGAAGCTGACTGTGTAACAGATCATTGTCCAAAAGCAGCCAAAAGCTAATCTGTTAGGCATCTGATGACATTTAACGGAAAGGAATTATTGGTGCTTCAGAGAGGGCATCTATTTAACCTAAACAGCAACCTTATTTAGCATGATGAGGAAGAGAAAGGAAAGATGAGGAAATATGTTAGACAGAAATTAAATCTGATTCAAATGCTACAATTGGGGTTAGTTGCCATGAAAAAAAGTGGAATAGAAGATGAATACCTCCTGCCAATGGCAAATGGTTTGGGAGGAGATGATGATCAAAGTCAGTTCTCATGATAATGAATGCCTTAAAACTGTTTGACCCAGAAATTCTGTCTTTAGGAATTTATCCAAAAAAAAAAAAGTACATAGTGATCTGAATGTTATCTATAATAACAACAACAGTAAGAGAGGAACCAGTTTAAATGTCCAGTGTTAGGAAATTATTTAAGTCAGTGGTTTTATTTTTTCTTTAAAAGATTTTATTTATTTGAGAGAGAGTGGGTAGGAGAAAGAGAGAATGCGCAGGAGCCAGGAGAGGAGGAAGGGTAAGGAGCCTGACTTGGTACCAGACCCAGGACTCTGGGTTCATGACCTGAGCTGAAGGCCCAGGCTTAACCAATTGAGCCACCCAGGTACCCTAGGTCACTGGTTTTCAAATAGTACTTCTTAGAGTACAGTGTTCCACAGGACTGTGTTGATAACCATGTCAGGAAAACCTGGCCTTTCATTATCACTTCAACTAGAGTTTCACTTTTATTGTATATATTAAGTTACGTGTGAAACTTTCTTGAAAAATTCTGCTCATAAAAGTAAAAATTTGAAAACCATTGGATTCAATAAATTACAGTAATTCATGCAACAATAGATAAGGAAATGTGTGTTAACAGTTCAGATTATCTTTGGGTAGTGACTAGTTTGCTTTTTTTTCTTGGATTGGTCTCTGTTTTCTACATTTTCTACAGATAACATATAATTATTTCTGTTCCAAACAAAAAATTGTTCTTGAAAAAAAAAATTAGTTGATAGCAATAAATAGTCCACAAGTCACTAAAAAGTTCCCAACTTACCATTTTTGGCATTCAAATCATAGGTTTTGTAAACCTACTACCATTTGGGATTTTTTTTTTCCATGAAATATCATAGGTTGTGGAAAACATTGAAGGCACAGCCCAGCCCCCTCATTTTATATTTGAAGACATTACAGTCCAAAATATATCAGTATACAGAAGCTAGAGCTGGAAGCCTGTGATCTTCTGATGCCATGTGCTTTTTCTGCTATACCCAGTCATAATCATAATCATAATTTCCATTTCTCTCATTTATGTCCACCTTGTTGGAACATTTACCATTGTGTTATTTCTTGCTTCTTTCCCTATGAGTGAAAACTAATTTTTTTTTGAAGTGCCAGTGGCCAAAACTTTTCTATTTAGAAAAATTAGCACAAACTAGGACATTAAAACATCCTAAAACTGACGTATGACTCATTGTTCTGATTTATACAATTAGAATTTCCTGATCTACTTTAGTCCTCTAATTCATTAAATGTGTATGTTCACTCAGATTTATAATTTGGTATTGGACTAGATTGACCTTTAATAATTCTCAGAGTTTGCCTTTACTTTTGGCATCTGAAAGGTAGACATTAGATACATGTTCCATCTGCCCCACCTTCCTCCTCAGACATGAATATACTTGGGAAACTGTTTTACCTTTATTTTAGGATCTTAACTCATCTCGGGGTTATCTTGCTATGAGTACACTGACCCCCAACTGTAATGGCTTTGTGTGACATTTTCTTTCACATATATGTATATATGTCAGTACTTTCCCATGGTCCTTTTTTGTTTTAATGCTCAGACATGAAAATTGGCTAGCCATTTGAACTTAGAGACTCTGGACAAACAGTCTGAGGTAATGTGTTTCAAATAAAGGAAAATGGGAAGTGTCAAAAACATCAGTCACTACCCAAACCCCTTACCAACCTCCAGCCAAGCAAAACAAAACAAAACGATAATTTATAATGAAAAGCAATCAGAATAAACACATGGAGGCCTTTATTTAAGGTGATATTTGTTATTGATAATTGTGGTGAAAAACCCTAGAAATGAGAGGTTTCTACAGCATTCTTTTTTAACCATTTCCTCCAGGTATCTTGACATCTTAATTAAAATGCCAACCTTTCAGGCTTATATCATATAAAGAATATTTCGCTTAAAAGAATTGCAGCTTAAGACCGAAGTCATTTATATAGTTTTTTACTAAAATAATTCCTCTGAAGTTCACATGTAGTAGATTCGGGGTAAATTTTAAAATATTTTTAAATGTCTTGGTTTCAACTCTTTACCAATTTAGTTATTCTAATTGTTTTAATACATTAGAGCTGCTATTCATTTACTCTGAGAATCAAGCACAGAAGTTGATGGATGTAAAAGTGAAATAAAGTTTATAAACAATCAATTTAATAACATGGGCTTACATGCAAATATATTTGCATGTATCAAAGTGTTTCTGTTGAAGCAGTCAAAGGTAGGAATGACTATGCCACTAGTTAAAAATTTTAATATGAAATATTCTTACAACACTTCCTTATCAAAATATAGGTAAAATATCTGTGGTATATACTTTGAGAATAGTAGTATTACCTCATTTTATTTTTCAGATACTATTTAAAAAATATTTATATGCAACACCGTGCAACTTTTTAAAATTTTTTAAATTGTTTTATTAGCATATAATGTATTATTAGCCCCAGGGGTACAGGTCTGTGAATTGCCAGGCTTACGCACTTCACAGCACTCACCATAGCACATACCCTCCCCAATGTCCATAACCCCACCACCCTCTCCCGACCCCCTTTCCCCCAGCAACCCTCAGTTTGTTTTGTGAGATTAAGAGTCTCTTGTGGTTTGTCTCCCTCCTGATTCCACCTAACACCATACAACTTTTAAAGCACACACACACACACACATTTTCATGTAGTTTTTATGCAAACCCTGTGAGAAAGGGAGATTTCCCATCAAAATTGAGGATAGTGAGGTGAGTAACATACCCAAAATTTCATGGCTATGCACAGGCCTAGAACTTTATGCATTATTTTATTTCCTAGTACCTGCCCAGCATTGCTTCCATGAACCTTTTAGCCTTTATAAATGAATATGTGAACCCTAGAATTTCTTACAGCTTAACAAAGGCAAGTTGCAAAATTGTACATGTATTATAATTATAATGTCAGTTACCTTAAAAAAGGTCATAAAATAGCAGATACTTTCTCCAGAGACACGAAGGCTCTGAAAGTTACCTATGAACTATTAATGCTAACTGCCTCTGATGTGGGTGAGGGGTACAACTGGCTTCGCAGTGTGGGTGGTGTAAGTATCTGAAAGATCTCAGCCTTATCTGAAGTACAGTCTAAATATGGTCATGTATGACTTGTGGGATTAAAAATAATTTTTAAAAAGTTTCAAGAATGAGGACTCCTGGATAGCTCAGTCGGTTAGATGTCTGCCTTCGGTTTAGGTCATGATCCCAGGTTCCTGAGATCGAGTCCAGCATTGGGCTACCAGCTCAGCAGGGAACCCGCTTCTCCCTCTGCCTGCTGTTCCCC
>RCUC01143142.1:0-57453 GCA_003697995.1 Taxidea taxus jeffersonii | reverse complement strand
CTCAACGTGAGAAAGGAATCCATCAAAATCCTTGAGGAGAACACAGGCAGCAACCTCTTCGACCTCAGCCGCAGCAACTTCTTCCTAGGAACAACGCCAAAGGCAAGGGAAGCAAGGGAAAAAATGAACTATTGGGACTTCATCAAGATCAAAAGCTTTTGCACAGCAAAGGAAACAGTCAACAAAACCAAAAGACAACTGACAGAGTGGGAAAAGATATTTGCAAATGACATATCAGATAAAGGGCTAGTATCCAAAATCTACAAAGAGCTTAGCAAACTCAACACCCAAAGAACAAATAATCCAATCAAGAAATGGGCAGAGGACATGAACAGACATTTCTGCAAAGAAGACATCCAGATGGCCAACAGACACATGAAAAAGTGCTCCACATCACTGGGCATCAGGGAAATACAAATCAAAACCACAATGAGATACCACCTCACACCAGTCAGAATGGCTAAAATGAACAAGTCAGGAAATGACAGATGCTGGCGAGGATGTGGAGAAAGGGGAACCCTCCTACACTGTTGGTGGGAATGCAAGCTGGTGCAACCACTCTGGAAAACAGCATGGAGGTTCCTCAAAAAATTGAAAATAGAGCTACTTTATGACCCAGCAATTGTACTACTGGGTATTTACCCTAAAGATACAAACATAGTGATCCAAAGGGGCACGTGTACCCGAATGTTTATAGCAGCAATGTCCACAATAGCCAAGTTATGGAAAGAACCTAGATGTCCATCAACAGATGAATGGATAAAGAAGAGGTGGTATATATATACGATGGAATACTATGCAGCCATCAAAAGAAATGAAATCTTACCATTTGCGACGACATGGATGGAACTAGAGCGTATTATGCTTAGCGAAATAAGTCAACTGGAGAAAGACAACTACCACATGATCTCCCTGATATGAGGAAGTGGAGATGCAACGGGGGTGGGAGTTAAGGTGGTAGGAAAAGTAAAAATGAAAGAAGATGGGATCGGGAGGGAGAAAAACCAAAAGAGACTCTTAATGTCATAAAACAAACTGAGGGGGGTGGGGGGAAGAGGGGTTGGGTGAGGGTGGTGGGGTTACATCATATGTTTAAATAAAGCTTAAATAAAGTAAAAAAAAAAGAAAGTGGATCTAATTGTTTTCATCATCAACATCTCCTGAAAGAGAATAAAGAACTCCATTCATTTAGCAAGTATTCACTGAGCACCTACTAGGTCTAGGCCTCCTGTTAATCACTGGCTTTGGAATTGTCTTCTGTCCTCAAGATCACAGCCCGAGGGGATAGCAGACAAGGAAATGACAGACAGTGATAGTACCATGTAACACAATGTTAACAGGTGCTAAAAACAAAAGTACCAGGGATTTGAGAGTGCAGAGTGGGGCATCCAAAGCAGTCTAGGAGTGAGGGGTTTAGGTGGGAGTAGGACCAGGGAAGATTCCTGGGGTGGGGGGAGATTCCAGAATTGAGGGTTTTGTTTTTGTTTCTTAAAGATTTTATTTATTTATTTGACAGTCAGAGACCAGAGTAGGCAGAGAGGCAGGCAGAGAGAGGGGACGGGGGGAGCAGGCTCCCTGCCGATCAGAGAGCCCAATGTGGGGCTGGATCCCAGGACCCTGGGATCATGACCTGAGCTGAAGGCAGAGGCTTTAACCCACTGAGCCATCCAGGCGCTCCCAGAATTGAGTTTTGAAGAGCAAGTAGGATTTAGTGATGAAAGACTGAATGAACATTGAAGCTTGATAGAAGTAAGGTGCCTTTTAAAAAAGACCTGCTCTACATAGCTGTGAAATAAATGGTATATTCCATTGTCAGAATAGGGCTACATTGTAATGTTATTATTATGGATATAATGGAATTTGTGCATTCTCAAGTGTTTCATCACGTGAAATTTCAATGGAACAATGAGTAAGCTTTTCAAGTAAGCCCTTGAGCATATGCTCAGAAACGTTTTATTAGAAACTTTGATCTAAAAGTTTTAACTATTCTTTTTTTTTTTTTAAAGATTTTATTTATTTATTTGACAGAGAGAGATCACAAGTAGACAGAGAAGCAGGCAGAGAGAGGAAGGGAAGCAGGCTCTCCGCTGAGCAGAGAGGCCCGATGCGGGGCTCGATCCCAGGACCCTGAGATCATGACCTGAGCCGAAGGCAGAGGCTTTAACCCACTGAGCCACCCAGGCGCCCCTAAAAGTTTTAACTATTCTTAGTTGCTCCTTAACTGTTGCAGTCTGTACTTAATAGATTAGATAATTAATTGCTTAGTAGTAGAAAATAGCCTGGCCAAGCATGATATACTGGCCAAGAAATGATAAGAAAAAGATCATTCAGTCTTCATATAGGTTTTAGCGATGGAAGGGACCTTAGAGATCATTGATATCACCTTTCTCATTTCATAGGGAAGGAAAGGCAGGTCCAGAGAAGTTCAGTGATCTGCCCAAGTTCACACAGCTGGTGAGAAGCAGAGTCAGAAATAAAATCCAGTTCCCTCAGCTCTCAACAAAGTGCTCTCACCAATAGCAATGACTACAATTTACTGGATATTTCCAGTGTGCTAACATGATTAACTGAAATCTGTAAGTATTATTTCATCTTATTGACATTGCTAGTCTAATATCTGTGCCCTGAATCCTTTTAGAATGGAACAAAGAATAAGTACTTTTAAAAAGTTAAATATTTATTGTGTGTATATCAGTGAATGAAGGAATGGTATTCACATAGAGCTTATTTCATTAGCTGGTTAATGTATTTTCTTCAATGCTAACTTTAGTTTTATGTACATCTTTCAAATTTTATTTCTGAGATTCTCTTCTAGGAGTTTGATTTAACTCGGTTCAATTTGAAAAATATTTATTGGATCCTTGTGATAGCAAGGAAATCTTTCTTTTCTATTGCATTTTCTTTGGATGTCAGGCTTCATGAGAGGCTCTGTCATGCCAGGAAGGATCACAAGCTTGGTAGTCAAATCCCAGCTCCACAACTAGCCATCTAAGGGATCTTGGCAAATTACCTATTTTCTTTATATGTAAAGTGAGAGTATAAACTAAATCTACTTTAAGAGTTGTCCTGTGGATTCAAATGAATGAAATAAGTAAGTGGCATCCATTTTGTTCATGGCCATTTGTTCTGCAGATTACGAAATTCATTAGGCTGAGCAGCATTCTGTTAAAGGTCATTTGTTATAATGTGTGGCAGATTGTATTTTCCAAATGTGGCTATGGCAGTATATCCCAGACCCACCTGTTCTTTTGCAATGTGACCTTTCTTCTCCCTCACCAAGAGGGGAATCTAATCTTCTTCCCCTTGAATCTTGGTCACTGTTAGTGACCAAGGGACATTATCCACCGTCCCTTCTTTCCAGGTAATAGGAATGCAATGTCATGGTGGGAGTTGAGATACACGTTGGCAGGACAACAAAATAGAAAGACTCTGGAATCTTGATGATTATGTGTGTTGTCCTAACAGCCATGGTTGACATAGCCAGACTTTCGCTTGACAAAGGAACAAACTCCCATCTTGTTTAGGCCACTTATTTTGGACGTTTCTGTTGCAGCAAACCAACTAATATTCTAACCAACACAATTAGAGGTATTAAAATGAATCTAAGCACCTGGCAGAATTCAAGTGCTCCACAGGAAGTAGCTAGTACATTTCCAACGCCAAAACCATCTACTTCCCTCCAGGACATAATCTTACCTTTTGGGGTGAGGTTTATACCTAGTTCATTGACCTCTTCCACATAGCTTTCCTTCTATTTCTGCCCTCTGGGGAGACAACAATAATCTTGATCACTTAATTCCATTACTCCCTGAACTCCTCATTTCTAATGACTCATTTTCCATCATTTCAGCTACTCAGCCCCACTGTTGACCCCAGTCTTCATTATGGCATTAAATGGTTCCACCTGTAAGTTATAGAATTCTACCATATTTTTTCTCCTAGCCCCAGCTGGTCCAAGTGGGCCTCTGCTAGATTCCAACAGCCCCTGTGCAGTCCTCTATCACAGTTGGTGTCAGTCTGCTTTGTCTATTTCAGTTCTACTTGTATCTATCTCCCCACTAGATTATGAGCTTTTTGAGGATGGAGATGGATGTATTCATTTATGTAACTACAATTCCCAGCAAAAACATGTCTACTAGTTGGAAGGCCCAAGTTTTTCCTGCTTCATGACTTTGCTTATGTCCTTCCTCCCTAGGAATATTTTCCCTCTACTTCATTGCCTTCTTTTAATGTCAGACAGGTCCTATAAGGTTTATCTCAGATGTCACCTCTAAGAAGTTTTTCCTGAAATGACACTTTCCTCCTTTGAAATTCCAAAGCATTTCAGTGTTATGTCTTTGCAGGCAGTTTGATTTTGCAGTCTCCTCAATTATTAAATATCTACCATTCACTCAAGGTATGCTGCCCATTTCACTCATGGCTATCTTTTACTCCTCATAAATACTCATCATCCTAATTTTGCACATAATAAAACTGAAGCTCTGAAAGGTTAGATGACTTGAGTCCAAGAGTCACACAGATAGAAAGCGGTGGGATCATGATCTACTCCAAGGTCAGTGTTCTTGTTCTTGTGCTGATCTATGTTGCTCCATATATACTTTGGACTTTTGTTCCTTGTGTAAATGTCTTGTCCCTCTGTTTGATTTCTTTGTGTATAAAGATTGTATCTCTTACCTTTATGTCTCCTTTGCCATCTAGCCTTATCTCTTGCACACAGTGAATGCAGCAAACAGAAAATAAAATACTGATTCAGAGACTTTCAGAAAACACCTAAAAGGCAGTACATAGACTCCTTCTTCCACTCCCATTTTTCTCTTACTGACTCAAGGGGCCAGGCTGCCAATGGGCTCACACCTTACACTTCCAGGAGCAGGTGCTAATTCAAACACCCTTATTATCAGTCTGTGGGGCTCCCGCAATAATTACAGTGAGGTTTTAACTATATCTAGTTTCAACAATTCAGCATTTTCTCTCTTTAACACATTTTAATGATAGGATCTGGAGGAGAAGGAGTGGACAGGATCTATTATTCTCCCATGCCACTCTATGTCCCCTCTCAATGTTCCAAAAGCTTGTCAGAAAGCAAGAAAATATATTAAATCAGCTATATAAATTGTGATTCATATCTCACAGTTTATCTGTTCCTTAGCTGTGTAAATGTTGTAACTTTTTAATCAAGGTAAATTCAAAATCAAAGAAAATTTACCAAGCTACAAGTGACCTTGACAGAATAAAAACCCCTTCCCCAGCCATGTGGTTCCCATGATGCCTCGTTAATTCCAAACATTCCTTCCCTTGTAAATATCACTCCTCTCCTAGGAAGGAAGGCCCAGGCTCCATGAAGTGCAGTTTTGTTTTGTTTAGTGTCTGTTTTTCCCACTTTGCTTCGAACTTCCTGAAGTTGAAACTCTGTTAAGTATTTCTTGTGAACCTAGCTCTTGGCAGAATGCTTAGCACAAATTACACATAGTGAATGTGTGTTGAATAAATAAATAATCTAGCTCAGTGTTATTGAAACTTTTTTAATTGTGCAAAGTAAAGAATAAAATTTATGTTCTCCCCTCTCTCACTTCATGAAATAATACTTACCTTTATTAATTGCAATGCACTCTGATGTTTGTTATCACTTACACCATCCCTTCATTTCTCGTAAATGCTGGTTATGACCCAATAAATTGACTTAGGACCCTAAGGAGTTCCAAACCTAATTCATTGTTTGTTTGTTTGTTTCTTTTAATTTATTTGTTTGACAGACAGAGATTACAAGTAGGCAGAGAGGCAGGCAGAAAGAGAGGAGGAGGAAGCAGGCTCCCCACCGAGCAGAGAGCCTGATGTGGGGCTCAATCCCAAGACCCTGGGATCATGACCTAAGCTGAAGGCAGAGGCTTTAACCCACTGAGCCACCCAGGCGCCCCTCCAAACCTAATTCAAATCAATATTAGATTAGGTATAGGACTGAACGCGCCCGATCTCGTCTGATCTCGGAAGCTAAGCAGGGTCGGGCCTGGTTAGTACTTGGATGGAAGATTAGGTATAGGAGCTACATTTTATTTTGTACATAGGTTATTTTATTTATAATCACCACATTTAAAAAATTTCAAGTATTAAGGGAAGATATACGCTAAAAATAAACATGTGGGGAGAAATTCTTTGCACAGAACAAACAATAGCTCTCCTCTGCAGGGTCTCATAGTTTTTAAAGTTTGCCTCTTGGCCTTGGAAACACCAGGAAAGCTTAGGGAAAGAATAAGTCATTCTTGCCACTGAGTGTTTCCCAAATGTTCCTTGGGCCACCAGGTAATAATAACACCTAACATTTACTGAGCGCTTACTAAGTCCTAGGCAATGGTCTTCTACTCACTTTATATGTATATCCTTAATTAATCCTCATGAAAACACTTTTAGGTAAAAACAATTATTATTTCCATTTTGTAGATGAGAAAATTGAGTCACAACAGGACTTATGCTACTGGAAAATAGCAGAGCTAGCATTTGAACCCAGACATCCTTAAGAGGATGTATATGTTATAGCTAGGCTATCACATTGAAATCTTGTCTCTGCCTTTTAGTAATTGTGAGATCTTGAGCAAGTAACTTAACAACTCTGTGCCTATGTTTTCTTTCTTTCTTTTTTTTTTTTAAATTTATTTGACAGACAGAGATCACAAGTAGGCAGAGAGGCAGGCAGAGAGAGAGGAGGAAGCAGGCTCCCTGCTGAGCAGAGAGCCCGATGCGGGGCTCGATCCCAGGACCCTGGGATCACGACCCGAGCCGAAGGCAGAGGCTTTAACCCACTGAGCCACCCAGGCGCCCCATGTTTTCTTAACTATAAAATGAAGCTAATGGTAATAATAATAGTTCTTACCCCTAAGATTTGTTGGGAAGATTAAGGCAGGTTTTTTTAAAGATTTTATTTATTTATTTGACAGACAGAGATCACAAGTAGGCAGAGAGAGAGGGGAAAGCAGGTTCCCTGCTGAGCAGAGAGCCCAATGTGGGGGTTCGATCCCAGGACCCTGAAATCATGACCAGAGCTGAAAGCAGAGGCTTTAACCCACTGAGCCACCTAGGCGCCCCAAGGCAGTTTATATATAATACTTAGAAGAATTCCTGGCACATGATAAGGACTTATTAAGTGTTTTCTTTTCCTATGGTGGCTTCAGAAACTGCACACTATCCCACTGTACTAAACAACTGTCTTTATTGTTTATGGATGTATCTTCTGCAGTGAGAAAACATTTGCCCTGAAAGGGAGCCTAGAGATCAGCTAGCTCTACTTGGTCCTATGACAGATGGGCATAGTCTGAATAGGAGAAATGACTTGTTTGTCCAAATATATGTCACAGAATTGGGCCTAGAAGTTGGGAATCCAGTTTCCTCATCTACTGCTCTTTTCACTACCCTGTCTCTCCCGCCCTCATCTATTTAGTTCCTCAGTTGCTTTGAACTCTGCTATTCTGTGCACTCTATTTTTTCCATGTAATTATGTTGCTGGGAATAAATCTAGATGCTGGATGCTAGGGTAATTCTTTAACTCAACAGCTTATTCCACAAGCATCCTTCTTTCTATGTGTGTTCATTGCGGGTATTTAGTATTTTAATATAACACATAAGGTTAGGAAACAAACTTCGGAGGAAAAATGGACCTGCCAATTCTGGCTCTAACATTTGCTAATTGCTCTCTGCCTACATTTCCTCTTCTAGGACCTCTGTCAGCTCCTGCTTCGCCTGCTGCCTTGGTCTCCTCAGGCCTTCCTGTCTCTTCTCCTGCCCCTATAGTCTGGTGCCTTCTTAAAAACGTGATTATGTTCCTGCTGTGCTCAAAACTTTTCAAAGGTTTTTCATTATTGGTAGGATAAGGACTAAAATCCTTAAGGTGTTCTACAAGGCCCTGCTTATCTTGGCTTCTGCCACCTCTCCCACATATTGTTCCTGGAGCCTGCATCCTTTCACTCCCTGAAAGCGCCATTGTGTGCCCTACCACAGAAGTTTTGCACATTCTGTTCCCTTTGTCTGCATTGCTCTTCCTCAGGACTTGATTTAGTTAATGCTTACCTTTCTTTTAGCTCTTTCAGTGATTTATTTTAACTCAAAAATTACTTTCTTAGGGAAGCCTACCTGTTTCTAAGTCACTCAGTAGAATGTATTATTTTGATAATTTTACTTTTAAAAAAGTATTCCTTGATTCATCTCCATTTCTTCCACTAGATTATTAAACTCTGTGGGGATCAGAATAGTATCTTCTTTCTCTTTCTCTTTCTACTTTTTAAAAGATTTATTTATTTATTTATGAGAGAGAGAGAGAGAACACGGAGAGGGAGAGCAGACTCTCCACTGAGCAGAGAGCCCTATAATGGGGCTCCATCCCAGGACCCTGAGATCATGATGTGAGCTGAAGGCAGATGCTTAAACAACTGGGCTACCCAGGCATCCCACTCTCTCTCTTGAAATTCATAACCTGGTTATATTAACTAGGGCTTTTTGCTATGCATCTAACCTATGTTATATAGAATTGTCATAACAACTTGTAAGGTCAGGCTATAGTATGTCTTTCATAGATGAGGAAAGTGAGATTCAGGAAAGTTAACATATGTAACATCATATTACTAGTAAGTGGTGAGGTTAGAATTTGATGTGAGGTCTTTCCAGTTTTAGTATTCTTTCCTTTATACTATATTGTACTATAACCAGGGATATTTTAATCTTTGTTACATTTTTGTAAAAAAAAAATTGCCTTAATAGGTATGTTAGCCAAATGAGCAGTCTTTTCTTCATATATGCATATTTTTGATAGGGAAGATGGCAGGAATTGTATATCTACATGACTATCATTAGAAAAAGGTTACCTCTATATGGCTTTCTTTTAAAACAAATATTAGTGATGTGGTTTAACCTATCTAAATTCCATGTGTCAGATTTCACTTTGTGTATTTTTTAAAGATTTATTTTTTAATTTAATTTAATTTTATTTTATTTTTTAAAATATTTTATTTATTTGAGAGAGAGATAGTGAGAGAGAGCATGAGAGGGGAGAAGTTCAGAGGGAGAAGCAGACTCCCCGTGGAGCTGGAGCCTGATGTAGGACTCGATCCCCGGACTCTGGGATCATGACCTGAGCTGAAGGCAGTCGCTTAAACAATTGAGTCACCCAGGTGCCCCTATTTATTTATTTTAGAGAGGGAGAAAGAACATGAGCTGGGGAGAGGGGCAGAGGGAGAGAATCTCAAGCAGACTCCCTGCTGAGTGTGAGTTGGAGCCTGAGGTGGAATGTAGGGTTCCATCTTATGACCCTGACATCACAACCTGAGCTGAAACCAAGAGTCAGATGCTGAACCCACTGAGCCACACAGATACCCTATCACTTTGTGTTTTTGTATGTGTATGGTGTTTTTATTCTGCCATAAAGACTAGTATTTGAGAAATGAATTTTGTCCTGGAAAGGGTGAATCAGAAGTTTAAGATTTAGATACTTTGGCTGGTCCACATTGCTGAGTTTAGGGAAATGCAATTATTGTAAACCAAGTGACTTTTATTCATGACTTTCTCATTTTTTCTTAATTTTTACTCATTACAGCATCTTTATTATCAGTTTAAAACAGATTTTTCTTTTTGTATCTTTTTAGTTTTATCTTCCCAGAATTTGTTGTAGGGAGGTAAAGTGTGGATTTCACTTTGATTCTGATGCTTCCCTGAACTTCAAAGGTAATGTTTACTCAGAGAGAAGCTTGGATTCTAAATTTTATCTCAGAAAATTATACAGGCAATATATTTGAAGTAGCATGGTGGAAAAATCTAAAAGAAGAAATGAATGCATGAGCTCTCCTTTTAAAGAAGATGCAGATAAGAAAGTATAATAAGGAAGGAAAAAATAGCACTATATGAAGAGGACAAGGCCCCTGAAGCATTCAATGTCAAATCTAAAAAGTAAACATTTTTTCTCTAAGATAAAAATTATCTTGAAGGAAAAATGGGAACTGACCATGATTTTCAAGGAAAGAAATAGAAAATTACTCTCACTAGTTTTCATTCTAAAACACAGTAAGCTCATACCAGGTTTTTGGAAATATGACCTCAACATTCCCCTACTGCAAGTGGCCAAGCTCTGTCCCATGGAAATGCTGCTTTTATTTGATATAAACAAACTGAGACAGGGAGTAAAACTCCCTATCCCTTAAGTGTGAGCCTCGCATCACAACTTCCTCCAAAGAATATAGAACAGAAAGGGGGATAAAGAGCAACTTCACAGTGGAGAAACCCAACAAACACTATCTCAGCCAGGTGATCAAGATCAACATCAATGTCATAAATCATATTGATAGTGCATATCCTTGATATGATGTGATGAAGATGGCACTTTACCTCTGTGGTCATCCTCCCCCAAACCCATAACTGCAATCTAATCATGAGAAAAACATCAGATAAATTGCTATCAAGAGGCATCCTACAAAATACTTGAGCAATATTCTAAACTGTCAAGGTCATTAAAAGCAAGGAAAGTCTGAGAACATGTCACAACTAGTCTAAGGAAATATGTCAATAAATGTAATGTGATATTTTGCATGGATCTTGGAAAAGAAAATGGACATTAAATAAAACTAAGACATTAAATAAAACTAAGGAAATAACTCTAAACTTTAGTTAATAATAGTGTGTCAATATTTGTTCATTAACTATAAAACATACTATACTAATATAAGATGTTAATAATAGAGGAAACTGAGTATAGGGTATATGGGAACTCTGCATACTAGCTTCTCAATTTTTCTCTAAGTCTAAAAGCATTCTAGGAAATCCTGGCTGCCTCAGTCAGTGGAACATGTGACTATTGATCTCAGGGTCGTGAATGCACGTTTGAGCCCCATGTTAGGTGTAGAGATTATAAGTAAATAAACTTTAAAAAAAAAACGTGTTCTAAAAAGTCAAACCTATTTAAAAAATAACTAACATAATTTTTGTAGAGTCATTCAAAGAGCTTTCATGGAGATTGAAGAGAACACAATGAATATTACGTAACAAGCTCTGACATTTGTATACTGCTTTCTAATTTGGGAAATGACTTAATATATACTATTTCATTTAATTTTTAAACAGTCTAGTGAAGTAGATACAATTAATTACTCCCATTTTGTAGTTAGAAAGAGTAGAGCTTGGAAAGATGAGGTGACTTGCTGGGAATCAAAACCTGATCTAGGAGCGCCTGGGTGGCTCATTGGGTTGAGCCTCCATCTTCGGCTAAGGTCATGGTCTCAGGGTCCTGAGATCAAGCCCCGCATTGGGCTCTCTGCTCAGCAGGGACTCCGCTTTCCCCCCTTTCTCCCTGCCTGCCTCTCTGCCTACTTGTGTTCTCTGTCTGTCAAATAAATAAAATCTTTAAAAAACAAAAACAAAAACAAAAGCCTGATCTGACTCTAGTACCAATGATCTTTCCACCACATTCCAGTTACATGTCTATCTATTATTCCCAAATTTTAGCAACAATAAGGCACTAACAGCACTAGGGTTTTAGTAGTTCATGAATATAAGCTGAGAGAATAATTCCTAAACTCTTTCCTATTTGCCCTTAAAAGACATTTATCTAAGATCCTTATTTTAGTGTTGGTTAGTGGCATCTTATCAGGAAGAGTCAATGAATTGTATCTGCCTCTGAAAACAGGATACAGAGTATTTTACCACTAAAAGTGGGCAGCAGTTCACTTCTCATCAGAAAGATTAATTTTTCAGGTCTACACACTTTACAAATATGACCTTGACTCAAGGCTACTTTAAATGTCTCATTTGGCTTTTCAGAGTTTGCTGATAATAGATGGTATTCTGTACCTTGAACTGGGGAAGTGCTCAAAGACCAGCGATAGTTTGGGGATCATTTACAAAGCATTCCAGCTGTGGTGGCCATATGCCACTCCATCTGCCTGTATTGTGTGGGTATTGTTCTGTAGTGTTCCATAGCATGCCCACTCTTGCTTTTGGATTACAAACTCCTTGGGGTATGGATGTGGTTTTGGATCATTTTACCTGCTGCAAAGCAACATGTACTCTTTTTCTCTCCAACTACAGAGGATGTGTGCCTCTTAAACTGACAATTGTACAAACCATAAAAATATACATGTATCTTTTGCAATCAGTTTATTGTGAAAAAGTTGTTGGGGGGACTACTATTTAAAACATCAGCTAAGACACATATAGCAACAGCAGCAATTACTGAGTATTATTAAATACAGCTATGTGAGATACGCTTACCATAAGAATCTGTCTCTAATCCTACCAGAAGATGGCTTATGATTATAGATCTTATTGGATGTCCTGAAGGGCAGCTCGCCCAAGTCTCTGCCAGATCTTAGTTGGAGCGTGGGTGTAGGAGGGAGATGGACAGAGCATACACAGAGAATTTTAATTGACCTAAATATCCAATAAATGTTTTAACTTCCCATATCACTGGAAACTCTACTGGAAGGAAATCCAGATTATTTTGATCACCTTTGGGGATATTTAGACAGAGGACACTTTTAGCACCTTTAGGGTTCAAATTATTTATAAGACTTCAGAGACTATACTCAACTCCTGCAAGCAATCACACAGTAGCCATTTTTCTCTTGAATTTATCTTATTGTGGAATCATCCAGATTACCTGCATTTCCTGAGTGTTCAAGCTATGTTCTCTATGACCCTCTGTTCTTTATATCCTTTACTGTTTCCTTTACCCAGGATCCTTCCCTTCTTCCCTACTTGTCCATCAAAACTCAATTCATATTTTACCATTCTCTGGGAGATCTACTTCCATCATTCCCCATTTTAATTGCAAGTTTAGATTAGGTGCGCCTTCTTTGTATACCCCAAATATCTATATAAAACTATCACAGCTTTTGTTTGTTTGTTAATTTATTTAATCATTCATTCAAAATTACTTACTAAGCAACCACTCTGTGTCAGAAACTGTTCTATCTGCTGGAGATACAGCAGGGCCAAAACAGTTAGTTTCCTACTTCCATAGAGCTTACAGTGGGATGATAGTCAATTATAAGTAAGCAAATAATCAAATAGAATTTATGATTTTAGATGGTGAAGAAAAAAAATCATAATGTATTAATGCAATAGTGAGTAGTTGAAGGTGGGAGCTATTTTGATTGAATGGTTAGGGAAGGTTTTTCTGAGGAGGTGACATTTGAAAAGAGATCTGAATGATGAGAGAGCAAATGATGTGAAGATATGGGGAAAAGCAGTCTAAGCAGAGGGAACAAGGGAACAATGAAGGATGTGAAGGGTAAAAATCTTGAGGTGTTTGAAGAACAGCAAGGAGCCTGTGTGGCTGCAGCATGATAAGTGAGGAGGAATGTTGCAGGAGGTGAGATTGGAAAGGCAAGCCTAGACAATTGGATGTTAAAGGCCTTAGAGAGAACTATATGGGTTGATGGAGCCAAGATTTGGAACTAGACTTGTCACACTCCAAAGCTTGTGCCTATCATAGTATATTACCAATACATATCACATTCTATAATACAACGATAGGAAGTGAAACCTTTAGGCTGTTAAAAAATATCACTTAGGATGCATTAAAAAGTAATGAAAATGTTTCAGAAAAAATTAATAATATTTATTAGTTAGGAAAGAAATACCCAGTTTTAGGCCTACTATTAATCATTGACCTATTTTGATCAACTCAGTGAAGATATAGGTTTTTATCAGACTAGACTATTTTGAAAACTACTATGTTAGAAATCAGAGAACATCTGAATTCTAATTCTAGACTTACGTCACTTGTGATAATCAGCTTTCTTTTCACATATTTTCTTAAAAAGAGTCAAAGCCTAGTGTTTCATTACACTGGCATGAATTTTCAAATAGTTCTGAGATTTACATACTTGCACACACCATTTTAGGGATACTGTCAGTCTTTATTGGACATAGTTAACTTTTATATTAATCACTTCCTCTTAAAACTAATAAAACTTGGGCACATCCTAGAATTTGCACTTTAAAAATGATTCTGGATATTTAGACTCATTGGTATCATAATCTGTGAATCTCTTCTGAAACTCTCACTCTATTTCTAGATCTTGACTCTAGGATTGTAAAATTTGTTATTCCTCTGAGTACTGGAGAATGAAGTTCCAGGCCTCATGTTTAATCTAAATGTCTTCATTTTCTGGAACAAGTCAGCAACTGCCTTGTTTTACTTCCTATAGTTTCAGGCTCGACCTGTTTAGGTATTTGCCATAACACTAAGAAAATCTAATCTTAATGTCACTGGGAGACCTACCAAAATGGAGTCCTTTAACTTAAAGTCATTTAGCATGAAGTCTTATATTCTAGTTCTTTAATAAGTTTAAACAATCAAGTAATCTTATGTCATTAAAATAACTGGTTTCCCTACCCTACTTTGTCTTCTTCCAAACAGGCCATAAATAAGTACTGGTTAAGGGCATAAGCATGAGTAAAATTGGAGATCTTGATTTGTTGCTCCATTAAACCACAGAGGGCTCAGCACAACTAGTTTATATCGAGAACCCTCTTTCTGAAAGAGGCATGAAAGTCTGGGGTGCAAACTCTTCTCTCCTGATGCAAATAAAACACTGAGAACAATTTCCCCCCCTTTTTTTTCAGTGTCCCATCTGTGACAAGTGCAATCAGCTTATCCATGTTTAAATCAAACTTCTCAAATTTCTTCTCAGCAGATGGTTAAGTTCTATCAGTTCATGTGTCCTGGCTAATTGGGTAAAACATTTTTTTCCCATAAAAATCACAGCCAGAATGTTGGCAACTTATTGTGTGAGAGGTACTCACATGCTCTGCTACTGGAAGCATAAAGGGGTGAGTTCTAAGAGGATGACAACTTTCAGTATGATTCAACAGACTGGAAAAGATCATCCCCTTTGACCCAGTGACCTGATATCTAGAAATCCAAATAAGGAAGTGATCAGAGATGATGCAAGGATGTTCACTGTGGCATTATTTATAACAGAAAAAAAGAAGTAGGACTTGGCTGACCTAAATATCCAAGAAGTGAATGGTTTAATTAGTTATGATGCATCCCTAAGATGGATATTTTCCAACAACAGGAATAATGTTTACAAAGAATACTTTATTACATGAAAAATTATGAATTAACATTAAGTGATGAATAAGGCATACATGATACATAGTGTGAGATCTCAGTTTTAAAAAAGTAAGTTTATATGTGGATATAATGCACTTTAAAAAATATTTTTTATTGGAGCACCTGGGTGGCTCAGTGGGTTAAGCTTCTGCCTTTGGCTTAGGTCATGATCTCAGGGTCTGGGATCAAACCCCGCATCAGGCTCTCTGCTTGGCAGGGAGCCTACTCCCCTCACCCCCCTGCCTGCCTCTCTGCCTACTTGTGATCTCTCTCTGTCAAATAAATAAAATAAAATCTTTTTAAAAAATTGAGAGAGAGAGTGCACAAGCACAAGCAGGGGAAGGGCAGAGAGAAAGGGAGAAGCAGACTCTTGGCTGATGCAGGGTTGAATCCCAGGACCCTAGGATCAGGACCTGAGCCAAAGGCAAATGCTTAAACCCTGAGCCACCAAGGCACCCTGGGTATAGTGCATTCTATAGTCCCATCTCCACTGGAGTCACGAGATACTAGGGGGTTGGTGAAGTCTGACCCTTCTTTGACTAGCCTGTCCTGCTAATCTCACTCACATGAAGAACCACATAAACTATACAAAATTCTTTATGGAAGCGCAGCTCTTAGCAAGGAGTGGGAGAAATAGAGACTGGGACCTATCCTTCTTTAGCACTTTTAATGGAAAAGTGAAGCTTTTCAGATTGAGCGTTCAAAAAAATAGGGTGGCCTCTGTGGGAATTTCTATCTTCCAGACCTCCTTCCCTTCTCAATTTCCTGAACTTTCCCTTTTAACCCCATCTTCTTTCAAATCCCTGAGGCCCATGTTCTCATTCCCTCCTTAGGGAATTCTATTCCTCACATGAAGGAAGATAATCTACTCTTCTGACCTTTTGTATATTTCTGGTTTGGACCAGTTTTCCCTCAACTCCTACCCTTCTGGTCACTTCCTGTTCCTAAGAGAAAGACAATCACTGTTGATTTTCTCATTAGTTTACCCGATAAGTTATTTCACAAAGCCATGGGGTGTGTGTGGCATTATTTCTAAGGGACAATCAAGATTTACCAAGGAGAGCATTTCTCTTCTTTTACCAAGTATTTATCCATGTTCCCTCAAAACATTAGCCTCTGGCATTACTGTGCTAAGAAGCCAGTGGCACTCTCCTGAGCCTGGTTTCTATTTTAAATTCACCAAACTAGCTGTTAATGGCTCTTGTTTTTGCTACACAGAATTGTGTTACTGTCAATTACATACTCTTTAATGACATGATTTACCACTGTTTAGAAGTAGAAGTGGTAAGGGGACAGATTTTTCAGTTTAAATTCTCACAATGTCTTTTCTACTAGTGAGTTTCCTTAAGCCAATACCAAGTCTGACTCTTCCAGAGACAGCCTTACCTCCATCATCATTGATATAATACTCTGTCCTTCAAATTGAGCTACCTTTATATTATCAATATTATTTGAGTGTTTGTTATGGAAAAGGCTGAGAGCTAACAGAATTTATTAATGAAAAGCATAATCTTTGGCATCATGCCTGGCTTCAAATCTTCACTGTAACGCTTAGTAGCTTTGTTACATCAAGCAATTTATTGAACCTCTCTCTCTGTTTCTTGGTTAGTAAAATGAGAGTAAAACCTATATCATGTACACAGAAAGGGGAACCCTCTTACACCGTCTTGTTAATTTTGGCCATTCTAACTGGTGTAAGGTGGCATCTCAATGTGGTTTTGATTTGAATCTCCCTGAAGGCTAATGATGATGAACATTTTTTCATGTGTCTGTCAGCCATTTGCATCTCTTCTTTGGAGAAGTGTCTGTTCATGTCTTCTGCCCATTTATTGACGTGATTATCTGTTTTGCATGTGTTGAGTTTGAGGAGTTCTTTATAGATGTTGGATAGCAGTCCTTTGTCTGTAGTGTCATTTGTAAATATCTCCTCCCATCCCGTGAGTTGCCTCTTTGTTTTGTTAACTGTTTCCTTTGCTGTGCAGAAGCTTTTGATCTTGATGATGTCCCAAAAGTCCATTTTCACTTTTGTTTCCTTTGCGTTTGGAGACATGTCTTAAAAGAAGTTGCTGTGGCCGATGTCGAAGAGGTTACTGCCTGTGTTGTCCTCTAGGATTTTGATAGATTCCTGCCTCACATTGAGGTCTTTCATCCATTTTGAGTTTATCTTTGTGTATGGAGTGGAAGAATAAACATTGTTAAAATGTCTATACTGCCTAGTAGCAATCTATACTTTCAATGCCATCCTGATCAAAATTCCACTGGCATTTTTTCAAAATGCCAGAACAAACTATCCTAAAATTTGTATGGAACCAGAAGAAACCCTGAATTGCTCAGGAAATGTTGAAAAAGAAAAAAAGAAACTGGGGTATCACATTGCCTGATTTCAAGCTTTACTACAAAGCTGTGATCACCAAGGCAGCATGGTACTGGTGCAAAAATAGACCCATAGAGCAGTGCAACAGAGTAGAGAGGCCAGATATGTACCCACAACTCTACGATCAACTGATCTTCAACAAAGCAAGAAATAATATGCAGTAGAGAAAAGATAGTCTCTTCAGTAAATGGTGCTGGAAAAATTGGACAGCTATGTATAGAAGAATGAAACTCGACCATTCTCTTATACCATACACAAAGATAAACTCAAAATGGACAAAAGGCCTCAATGTGAGGCAGGAATCTATCAAAATCCTAGAGGAAAACATAAGCAGTAACCTCTTAGAATCAGTTTTATGGGCACATGACCTGTGCAGTCTCCCAGGGTGCAGTTCTCAGAGGGTCCCAAGATTAATTTAATGCTCTGCTGTTGCCATATTGAAATTCTTAATACATTTTGAATAAGGAGCCCTCACATTTTCCTTTTGCACAGAGCCCTACCAATCATGTAGCCCATCTTGATCTGGGCATACATCTGTCTATGGTAGAAACTCACTTCCCATTCTTTCTTCAGCTAGGAGTGTTTCTGTGAGCAAATTCTGCTCAGTGGGATGTAAATAGAATTGTATGTGCAACACCTGGAATATGTCCTTAAGAGCTGTTCCTCCTTCTTGCTGGCAGAAATATAATCTTAATAGCTGGAATTCTGGTGGTCATCTTGGACCAAGGTGGAAGCCATATGAGGTGGAGCAACAAGATACATATAATTTGATCCTTGACTTATAGAGCACCACAATAACCCTGAACTACCTGTAGACTTCTTCAACTTAAGAAAGAAGGAACATTTTATCTTAGGCCAGTGACATTTTGAGTTTTCCTGTAATTTGTACCTGAACCTAACCCTGATTAACTCAAAGGGTGGCATATGGGAGGGAGGGAGGAAAGAGTGAGAGAGAGAACACAAAACTAAAAGTTTTGATTTGGTCAGTAAGATAGATGTATCTCTGGTACTATCAATCAAGAAAAAAAAAACTGAAATAACAAAATTTATAATAAAAAATAAAAAAAATAAATATATACAGTCACAAGAAAGATTTTAAAAGTAAAAAAATGTGAGAACTTAAACATAATGAAATTTATATATTTCTGAAAAATATAAAATGCCAAAATTGGCTGAAGAACAATGCAAAATAACAACTACTGAAGAATTTGAAATGACAATTAAAAATGTTCCTCCCCGGGGTGCCTGGGTGGCTCAGTGGGTTAAAGCCTCTGCCTTCGGCTCAGGTCATGATCGCAGGGTCCTGGGATCGAGCCCCACATCGGGCTCTCTGCTCAGCGGAGAGCCTGCTTCCTCCTCTCTCTCTCTGCCTGCCTCTCTGCCTGCTTATGATCTCTGTCTGTCAAATAAATAAATAAAATCTTTAAAAAAAAATGTTCCTCCCCAAATTCTCTAGGCTTGGGTGGCCCATTTTGTTTTCTAACATAGATATAAACATTTTAAATAAAATAGTTAACTGAATCCAACAATGCATTAAGAAACTAAGTTATGATCAGATAGTATTTATACCAGAAATGCAAAGATGTTTTAAAATTAGAGTATCTATCAATTTGCTTAATCAAATTAAAGAAGAAAGGCCATGTGATTATTTTAGTGGATGCAAGCAAAGTTTTTGTTTTAAAATTTAATACCTATTTGTAATTTAAAAACTCCTTGTAAACTTCCTCAACTTGACAAAGACTTTATGTCGAACTCTATATTTAATGGCAAAAATTTAGATGCAGTTCTTTTAATATCAGGAAAAGACAAGAATCCCAACTATACAGTACTTTTTAACACAATACTAAAGACTCTGGCTAAAGCAGTAATAAAGGAAAAATAAATATACTAAATAATGGGAAGGGAAAAGGCAACTGTTATTTTGCTGTTCATTTTTCCTATAGGCTAAGAAAAATCTGAAACAGTCAACAAGCTATTAGACATAATATGAGATTTCACAGAATTTTACAATTATAGTATTAACTTACAAAATCAATAGCATTTGTCTAAATGAGCAAAGAAATAGAAAAAAAATTAGAAAACCCAAGATACCACTTGGAATACTATAAAAACTCTGATCTAGGAAGTACACTTTAAATTTTTTTTTTTTTTAATTTATGAGAGAGAGAGAGAGAGAGAGAGAGAGCGCCCAGGCAGACAGAGGCAGAGGGAAAAAGCAGGCTCCCCGCCGAGCAAGGAGCCGGATGCGGGACTGGATCCGAGGACGCCGGGATCATGACCCGAGCCCAAGGCAGCCGCCTAACCAATTGAACCACCCAGGCCTCCCTAGAAAGTACACTTTAAATAGTGTTGTCAGTGGACGCCTGGGTGGCTCAGTTGGTTAAGCGGCTGCCTTCGGCTCAGGTCATGATCCCAGCGTCCTGGGATCGAGTCCCGCATCGGTGCTCCTTGCTCGGCAGGGAGCCTGCTTCTCCCTCTGCCTCTGCCGCCACTCTGCCTGGGCTCGTTCGCTCTCTCTCCCTCTCTCTCTGACAAATAAATAAATAAAATCTTAAAAAAAATAAATAGTGTTGTCAGGGAAGACTTCTCCAATAATGTAATGTGTGAGATGAGATCTAAATGAAGTGAGAGTCAGTCAGGCAAATTCTGAAAAAAAAGAGCATTGGGGGCAAGGAAACTGCAAGGACAAATAACTTCACACCTTTGATTTTTCTCTTCCTTTCAACATCAGAATATTTTTCTTTCTGTTAAATTCACTCATATTTTAACATTTAAATAGTTTATCCAGGTTAAGAAGAAATCCTCAAATAATTCTTTTATAGCTTTGGTGTAGGACCAGTTGTTTTTTTAAGCAAAACTTAGAAGACAAGAAAAGAATGATAACATTTCTAGAAGGCCAAACTAGCAATAAACAGAGTAGAAATACAAATAATAAGTTGAATTAAAAAATATTTTCATTTATCTTCTTTCTACCCTGTACTTCATCTGGCTGACCCCCCTCATCCTTATTACTCAGCTTCAGGGTCTTTTACTACAGTAAACCTTCTTTAATGCTCACAAAGGGCATCCCTCTTTAATGCTTTGACACTTTTTCTGAGTGTGCTTTATCACTGCTCTTACTATATTTGGAAATTGTGAACTGGATTTTTGTTGTTCGTCTTTTTTTCCCCAGTTAGTTTGTATGATTTTTTGATATGAGATTTCTTGGGAGAACATAGGTAAATTTCTTAGCAGCATTCCAGTTTTCTCTGAGCTACTGCTATCTGACTGTATGACTTATCATAAGTCACTTCAACTCTCTGAATCTCAACGTGATCTTCTGTACAGGTTG
This sequence comes from Taxidea taxus jeffersonii, assembly GCA_003697995.1. Classification (NCBI taxonomy): domain Eukaryota; kingdom Metazoa; phylum Chordata; class Mammalia; order Carnivora; family Mustelidae; genus Taxidea; species Taxidea taxus. The sequence continues at coordinate 36,657 of RCUC01143142.1, read as the reverse complement.
ATGACATTAATACCAATTTTACAATGTTACTTTGAGAATTAAATGAGTTGGTATATGTGAGAAGTGTGATTGTAACCTGAATATTTCTCTTATTCCATCCTGTATCTAACTCAGTGATAGGCACATGCAAGGCATCATTTTAATAAATGTTTACAGAAGTAGGTGAATCCTACAGGGAATATTTTGTTAAAAGGAAGGTGGGTGAGTGGCTGTCTGTGGAGATAAGAAACCTCAGGAAATCCCTGGGGAAGGCAGACTTCCTGGGCACATCTTGAATGAGAGCATGGGAAAACTGACTCCAAGGAGTCCACCTGGTAGGGCAGGTATATCCCACTCCCCATGCTGTGCTGTTTATACTAGAAAGAAGTCTCTGAGGACTTCAGCAGGTGTGAAGTCGACCCTCCTTCCTGCCCTGCTTCTTGAAGAGAAGCTGACACACAGGAGAGAACTGAACCTGGTCCTTTTAAGTGCTGAATTTTTCTGGGCATTTCATTTTCTCTGCCCAGTTGGAATATGTCTATCAATGTTATCTGACAGAACTCTCTGCACTGATGGGACTATTCTTTATATATGCTGTCAATATAGAGTGGCTACTGAGCACTTGAAATGTGGCTAGTCTGACTAGTTGATTTTTAAGTTTTACTTAAAATTTAAGTTGAACAGTGCAGTGTATGTAGCACATAAAATTTCTCATCAAATGGTAATTTGAAATGTCAACAAACACATTTGTATAGGACTGCACCATCCAATTCTTCTTTCCCTGGCTCTAATCAACTCCTGCACAGCAACCAGAGGAACTGACCAGGGCCCTGACCTTCATAGAAATTTGTTAATGGGTTTTTGTCACTTTCAGGATCAAGTTCCCCATATGGGAGTTTTCCAGAATCTGTCTTTACTTATGGATGCAGCCTTGCTATCTACCCCAGACACACTATCCCTTGCTTTGCCCAAGCTGTTCTTGTTGCCTCAACCACCATTTCCCCATGTACCACTGTTTTCTTTGTCCAGCTTATTCCTACTTGCCCTTTAAGAGTTAGATCAGGGGCGCCTGGGTGGCTCAGTGGGTTAAGCCTCTGCCTTCGGCTCAGGTCATGATCTCAGGGTCCTGGGATGAAGCCCCCATCGGGCTGTCTGCTCAGTGGGGAGCCTGCTTCCCCCCCTCCCCTCTCCCTGCCTCCCTCCCTGCTTCCTTTTTCTCTCCTCTCCTTTTCTAAAAAAAAAAAAAAAAAAAGGAGTTAGATCAGACACTCTCTTCTAGGAAGTTTTCCCTAAATATCCCTTTACCTATCCCCTCTGCTCCAGTCTGGGTTGTGTGCTTCTTTCTGGGCTCCCACCACCTCTCATACTTTCCTTTTTTTTTTTAGATTTTATTTATTTATTTGTCAGAGAGAGAGCGCAGGAGCGGGCACAGGCAGACAGAGAGGCAGGCAGAGGCAGAGGGAGAAGCAGGCTCCCTGCCGAGCAAGGAGCCCGATGCGGGACTCGATCCCAGGATGCTGGGATCATGACCTGAGCCGAAGGCAGCTGCTTAACCAACTGAGCCACCCAGGCGTCCCGTCTCATACTTTCTTTTATTAAAACCCTGATCATGCAGACTTATAATTATGGATTAAATCTCTTTTCCCTTCTGGATTGTGAGCTCCTAGAAACCATAGACAGGGTTATATACATCTCTTTATCTTCAGTGTGAAAATTAATAAGAGGAAAATTCATTTAGAAAGGAGTGAGGAAGTGGGTTGGGGAAGCTCTCAAGCCCAAAACTCCTTGACAATTGCATACCTACAGGATGTGAGGAGCTTCCCATGTGAATACTATTTTACTAACCCTGCAGGGGTTAGTAAGAAAGGCTTTCCTTCAGTCCTGGCAACTGTTCAGCCAATGAGAAACAGTCACAACGCAGCCAATGAGAAGCCACTATACTTGAGACTCCTAGTTTACTCCAATGGATTTTATGTTTATAACAGCCTCCCCAACTTCCTTCCTTTTCTATATAAGAGAGTGTTCTATATAAAAGGAGATACACTCTCCTTTGCTCTGGGCCTTGCCCTTTCTATGGTTTGCTACAGTGTATTTGTCTCAGATTGCAATTCTCTGCTATTTCTGGATAAACTTGTTTTTATTGGTAAAGTAACTGGCAGTTTTATTTTTTAAGGTTAACACTAGCATCTGCACAGAGAATGGCTCATAAAATGTAATCAAGGTTTGTTTAAGTTAATTGTTCTAAAACATGCCAGGTTTTTTATTTACTGTAATCATACTTATTAAATGCATTTTAACCTGTCCCACCACTTGTGACTTAGAGCACTCTGTTCAGGATTGTTGGAAAAGGACACTGATGCTCAATGTCTATTTAAGTGCCCCAGATTATAAAGCTACAAACTCAGAGTTTGAGTAGAAACTGGGTTCTCAACTCCCCCCCCCCCCCATTTTCCTATACCTAATGAAGCTCTTTTGTGCTCTTTAGCCCTCCATAACCCCACCCCCCCAATACTGAAATTCCTATAGTCCTCACAGCCTTTATCAGTCAGTCATTAGGATTGATTTGTGAAAGCTGGTCTATTTTCATCTTGATGGTTGTGGTGACATGGCTTGTGAGTTTTTAAACTACTCAAATATGGGGGATATTTCTGATGAGTATTTTCTTTTTTTAATTGTAATTTTTAAAAAAGATTTTATTTATTTATTTGACAGAGTTTACAAGTAGGCAGAGAGGCAGGAGGGGGGGGAGCAGATTCCCTGTCGAGCAGAGAGCCCAATGCAGGGCTTGATCCAGGACCCTGAGATCATGACCTGAGCCAAAGGCAGAGACTCAACCCACTGAGCCACCCAGGTGTCCTTGTAATTTTTTTTATTATGTTATGTTAGTCACCATACAGTATATCATTAGTATTATGGTCAACTAATCTTTGACAAAGCAGGAAAAAAGATCCAATGGAAAAAGACAGTCTCTTCAATAAATGGTGCTGGGAATATTGGACAGCTATATATAGAAAAATGAAACTCGACCATTCCCTTACACCATACACAAAGATAAACTCTAAATAGATGAAAAACATCAATGGTAGAGGAATCCATCAAAATCTTAGAGAACATAGGCAGTGATCTTTTCGACATCAGCCACAGCAACTTCTTTCAAAACATGTCTCCAAAGACAAGGGAAACAAAACTGAAAATGAACTTCTGGGACTTCATCAAGATCAAAAGCTTCTGCACAGCAAAGGAAACAGTCAACAAAACAAAGAAACAGCCCATGGAATGGGAGAAGATATTTGCAAATGGCGTTACAGATAAAGGGCTGGTATCCAAGATCTATAAAGAACTCCTGAAACTCAACACTCAAAAAACAAATAATCACGTCAATAAATGGGCAGAAGACATGAACAGACACTTCTCCAAAGAAGACATATAAATGGCTAACAGACACATGAAAAAATGTTCATCATTAGCCCTCAGGGAGATTCACACCAATTAGAATTAGAATTAGAATTGCCAATTAGAATGGCAAAAATTGACAAGACAAGAAACAACCAATGTTGGAGAGGTTATGGAGAAAGGGGAACTCTGTTACACTCTTGGTGGGAAGCAAGGGTGGTGCAGCCACTTTGGAAAACAGTGTGGAGGTTCCTCAAAAAGTTAAAAATAGAGCCACTCTAGGGTGCCTGGGTGGCTTAGTGGGTTAAAGCCTCTGTCTTTGGATCAGGTCATGATCTCAGGGTCCTGGGATTGAGCATTGGGCTCTCTGCTCAGCAGGGAGCCTGCTTCCTCATCTCTCTCTGCCTGCCTCTCTGCCTACTTGTGATTTCTGTCTGTCAAATAAATAAATAAAATCTTAAAAAAAGTCCTCCTTTCCTTTGCCTGGCTGACAACTATCCATTCTTCAAGACTCAGCTAGGGTATCCACTCCTCTTTGGAATCTTAACTGTTTTACCCCACCACCTCCCAATTTAGAGTTCCACCTCTATGATCCTGTAGCACTTTGAAGACTAGTTAACATCTACCAAAGTCATTCTCTCTCTCTCTTTTTGTTTCTGTGGCCACATCTTTTCTTCAGTTAAGAATATGTATTGAGTGTCCACTATCTGGTGGGCTAACTTCCTAGAATAAGTTGAAGACCAGCCTGGAGGTTGAGTCTCTATGAGGCATGTAAAGCCATTATCTCTGTGAGTGCCTTGAAGAGAAGGGGCCTACCTTGGAATGGTACTTGTTAAAAAATTAAGTGCTCAATAAAACTGGTAGTATGTGCAGGAGTGAACTTAGGAGTCATTTTTCATTCCACAAATATTTACTGAGCACTTATCTTGTGTCAAGCACTATGTTGTATTATGGAATATACCTAGATGAAGAGACCGACCCCAGGCAACAGGGACCTCACCTTACCCTTAAGTAAGGAAGATAGCAGTGAATAATGCATATAGTAGTCAGTGTTAGGCCAGAGTGGCACAGAGGACCTTGGGAGGACAGAGCAGCCCAGGAAAGAGTAATATTCTAGCTGGGTCTTGGAAGATGGTGGCGATTCACCACGGAGAGATGGGAAAGGGCTTCCTAAATATACTGAGAAATAGAGCAGCCAAAGAGAAGCCCTTTTGGTGCTGTCGTGTGAGGGCAACCCAAGTATGGGTGGGGTGGGCACAGAATGATTGATTCTCGGGTGCATTTCAGTTGAAAACCTAAGTTACCCAGCACCTCGACCAGGGCCAGGTGCGGTGGGAAATCAAGAAACCTGTCTCAGGCCCCTCAAACTGAGCGCTAACCACAGAAAAGCCAGCCCAACCAGGTCTGTGGTCAGCAGAAGGAACCCCTCTGTAGCTGGAGAGCGCCATCCCAGCGGACCTCGTCCTGGCTACCCTGAGGCGGTGAGCATGCTCAGTTGCCAGGACGCGGTGGCTCAGTGGCGGAGAGAGGTGCGGCATAGTCCCAGCCCCGCAGGCGCCTAGACCAAAGAGTGCTGGCGCGGCGGGGGCGGGGCCTTCGACGCACGCTCCCTCCCAGCCCGCCTCCCCGCGCACCCACCCCTCCTCCCGTCTTCCCCCGCAGCCTCGCGTTGCCCGCCCGCTTGCTGGCCGCCCGTTGCCTTGGCAACCGTCGAGCAGCGTCTTCCTGAGGGAGCTCTGTCAGCCCGCGGATCCCGTCGCCAGCTCCCCACTGCCCCGCGATTTTCGCGTGGGCTTAGAGGCGGAGGGACAACAAAAAATGGCGGAGCGGAGCCAGACAGCGCCTGAGGCAGGTCTGTGAGGGCGGTCGATCATGGGGAAGCTTTGAGGCAGCATGGCTGTCCTGGGTCTGAGGGGAGAGGGGACTTGGGCATGGCCCTACTCCTGAGGAGGCGCTCCTGTGTATTTGCGCCTTAGGGCTGTGACCTCGGGGTTAGGGGTCAGGGGAGGTGCATACCGCTCTGAGTGGCTGGCATGGACCTCGGAGTCCTGGCGGCGGCGTGGAGGTGTATGTAGGATTGTGCACACTTCTAAGTGAGCGTGGTCCCCAAAAGGGCTGGGACTCCAGGGAAGGTACAGGACTCCAGTACTGAGGGGGCACCTGTAATGTGGCTGATCGAAGGAATAGGGGGTACACAGTCCTGTGGGAACATAAGAGGGCTCCCTAAAGGCGCATGGTTTGGTGGAGAGGATCTCTTATAATGCAGAAATGTGGGGGGAGTGTTACTTTAATATCAGGTAGTGCCACGGAAGGGGTTATACACCGAGTATGTGTGTTTTGGGGGAAGTATGATACCTTAGGGTCACCCCTAAACACACAAAAACGATACAGATCCTCCTGTGGGTCCTATAAAGACAAGAGGCTTGAGGGGACTCCCAGAGCCTCCGTCCTTAAGAACCTTTCCAAACGCTGCTGGAACCTGAGTTTGACTGTATATGGGATCAGTGCTCTTGAAGGTCATTCAGAATCACAAGGGAGTGTATATCCACATATCTGTGGGTGGAAGATAGTCTTCAAGGTGCAGGAAGACTGTTGGGAAGGGGGCCCCACGGTCCTATTCCTGAGGGGACCCGGTTGTGGGTTTGACTGGGCTTGGAGAATAGTGTCCTAAGTGTCTTACAGGGTCATAGAAGAGAGCTAGGATTTTCACAGTTTTGTGCATGTGGGAGGGAGTTTGTACCTGAAAGGGGTTGGGTCTAAAGAACTGAAGCTTAAAGACAAGCGATTATCTGTGTGTGTAGTAAAGCAGTGGCTTTGGGTATAATGTCTGTTGGTAAGTGATGGAAGTGATATACACAGACTTGTATATGTGTCCTGATTAGGTTTTTTGGTTACAAGAGTGACTCACTTGAATTATTCAGCTTTTGGTGGTGGGAAAGGGGGATAGTGGTTATGTTAAGACCATATAGTGACTGGAACTAGAAGCCAAATAAAGCTTTGAGAATAGTTCAAGAGATTGTTACCTCTCAAGACCTGCATGATTTCTCTTTCTTCCATGGCATCTCTGTTTCTTCCACCAAGTAGTTCCTCTATTCTTTTTATAGTTTAAGTTCCTCATAACATTTTTTTATTCATTCATCCACTCAACAAATATTTATTGAGTGCCAGCTACCTGTCAGGTGTCAAGTTAGGTACTGGAAACTCTCTGCTTGTGATTCTCTTACCTTGTTCTTGTTCTTTTTTTCCCCATCCCCCCTAGACTTACTGCATTTGTACATATTATACAATTAATTTATTATTTTTATTCCTTCTTGCCTATTTTCTTCCATTAGAATATAGGCTCCATGAAAGCCAAAATTCTTTGTTGCGTTTAACAATTCCACATGTCTAGAACCATACATGGTATATGATAGGTTATTATTAAATATTTAAGTGAATAACTGAATGACCTGATAAAGTCTACGGGTTCAAGGAACTTTCTCTGAGGAAGTGATATTTTAGCTGATATATAGAGAATAAATGAGGAGAAGGATGAAGGGTGGTCAAGGCAGAGGGAAACCATGTGCAAAGACCATAAGGTAGGAGGAAACATGATGTGTTTAAGGCAATGAAAGGAGACAAATGTGGCTGCATGTAGGGCAATAGGAGGAGAAAAGAAACTGAAACAGATCTTGTAGGCCTTGTATACTATGATACGAATTTTGGTCAGAAATCTTAGGAATAATAGGAAGCCATCGAGGGCTTTTAAGGAGCATGACGTGATTAAAATCATGAAAAATATAACTGGCTAGTGTGGAAAGTACAAAAGGTACAAGAGTGGATATAGGTGGGCCTTTTAGAAGGTGGCAATGGAGATGGAGAGAAGGAATTGAGAAATATTTAAGAGATAAAATTAATAGGATTAGTGAAAGATGGGGATGAAGGAAAAGGAGGTATCAGGGCATACTTCTAATTTTCTAATTTGTGCATCTAGATAATTGGTGATGCACTTATGGAGATAAGGAACACTGGAAGGGATCTTGGCTATGTTTGAGAGGAAGGATCATGTTTGGTTTTGGGCATATGGAGTCTAGGGTATCATTTAACCATCCAAGTAAGTGGAGGGATTGACAACGCAATTGAATGTATAAGAGAAGTCTGAGCCAACGTGGAGATAATTACTGAAGTTGTAAGTGTAGATGAAATTGCCTGGAGGAAGAGTAGAGAGTGAGGAGCAGAGGCTTGGGATTAAGTGTTGAATACCTTCAATATTTTAGTGCTTTCCAAAGAGAATGAGGAGAATGGTTTTGAACAGATTAAATGCTGCCAAATGATATTAAAAGGATGACTGAAAAACTAGATTTAGCAACATATTTAGCATTGTTGGTAATATTGATGAGAGAAAATTGGTGAAGGATAGAAGCCAAACCATTTAACTTCTGAATCACTATTAGTAGGTGCGGTCTTTGTTTCTTAATTTAGATTCCCAAGAGAGAAAAACTGATTGGCATACATCATCTTTCCACCAGATCATGTCATAGATTGCAAATCAGTGTAGGATTGACTGTTTCTGGATTAGATGTCCAGATACTGCTGGCTGGAGTCACCTGGTACAAAACATGTTCTTCTAGTGATTTCTCATGTCAGTAGGAATAGCTAATGTTTATGGGATGTTTATTATATGCCAGATACTGTGCCAAGAGCATTGTATGTTTTAATCTACTTCAGCATCGTAACCACATTCTTAAGTATTATCTCTACTAGTTGAAGAAGTTTTTGGCACAGAGAAGTTAAGCGACTTGCTCAATAACTGCAAATAAGTATAAGATTGTAGGGTTTGGGGGCCTATTTTAGCATTATCCAGATTCATTATTTGGTTTTCTGTTAGTATTGCAACATACTACATATTGAACAAATAGCCAGGATGAAAATTCTTGCCCCACAGGTAATGTTATTCTAAGGTAAGCATATGTTAGCAAGGTGGTGTGGAAAGAACTGGGATTCAGATCTTTGTTTAAAGCCTGTTTCTATACCTTATTAGATGAGGACTTTAGATTCAAATTTTCTGTTCTGAAGTTCCCTCATCTTTAAAATGGGGATGGTATTTACAGGATAATTGTGTATACAAGAGATAATATATCTGAAGTGCACAATAAATGCTATTTACTTAGTGCCCTGAAGCTTGAATATAAAAAATTAAGATGCATTACCTCTACTTTACATATAAGAAAGCTCCAATATAAAAAATTAAGATGCATTATATATAAAAGCAAGCTTTAAACATACAATGACAAATTTAAGACATTCTGTCCCCCTTCTCCCACTGGTTTAATTTATTTGCTATCGGAAGAAAGGAGAGCATGGAATTGTTACTTGAACAGAGTATCATGGGATATGTCTCCATATGATGTGGATTTTGAGAAATTTCTTAAAAGTGTGAAGGGACAGTTAAACCTGTTTATCACATCCACACTGAATGTATAAAAGTTATAAATAGTTTCATGTCAATTTAGGTTAAGTTTTGCCAACAAATTAGTTTTGGCATTAAACATTTGGTTTTTAGAGATTGACGGATTTTGGAATTGTGGAAAAGGGAATATGGATTTACATAATTTTTTCCCTTTTTAGAAATATTTTTAAAACTTTAATTTTTTTGTTACTTATATTCTGTAACATCAGTAAGTATAGCTTTATTAAAGATCTAAAAAGTATGTATTAGAACAGAAAATACCTTTTGTTTCCCTGATGCTTATATGCTTGTTTCTTCTAAGGAGCTCTGAATGTTGCATTTGACTTCAGTTTCAAGTATCATGGTTCAGTGTCCCTTTCAATGAGAGATACTAGATAACCTTGTATTAAGAAGGTCAGATCCATGTCAGTATTTTGCATACATATTTTTAAGAAAGTCACAGCTTTGTTTTCCCATCATTTAAGAACAGCACAGTCTCCGCCCCCCCCCCCCCCCCCCCCAGCCCTCCACCCCAGGAGCTGGGGCACTTCTTTTTCTTTTTATAATTTAATTTTAGTTTTTCAGTGTTCCAAAATTCATTGTTTATGCACCACACCCAGTGCTCCATGCAATACATGCCCTCCTTAATACCCACCACCAGGCTCACCTAACCCCCTTCCCTCACCCCTCCAAAACCCTCCGTTTGTTTCTCAGAGTCCACAGTCTCTCATGGTTCATCTCCCCACTCCAATTTCCCCCAATTCATTTTTCCTTTCCTTCTCCTAATGTTCTCCATGTTATTCCTTATGCTCCACAAGTAAGTGAAACCATATGATAATTGACTCTCTCTGCTTGACTTATTTCACTCAGCATAATCTCCTCCAGTCCTGTCCATGTTGGTACAAAAGTTGGGTATTCATCCTTTCTGATGATCGGAGGCATAATATTACATTGTATATATGGACCATGTCTTCTTTATCCATTCGTCTGTTGAAGGGCATCTTGGCTCTTTCCACAGTTTGGCGATTGTGGCCATTGGTGCTATGAACATTGGGGTATAGATGGCCCTTTTTTTCACTACATCTATATCTTTGGGGTAATTACCTAGTAGTGCAATTGCAGGGTCATGGGGTAGCTCTATTTTTAATTTCTTTCTTTTTAAAATTAAATTAAATTAAAATTTTTTTTTTGGTGTTCCAAAATTCATTGTTTATGCACCACACCCAGTGATCCATGTAATACGTGCCCTCCTCTATTTTTAATTTCTTAAGGAATCTCCACACTGTTTTCCAAAGTGGCTGCACCAACTTGCATTCCTGTCAATAGTGTAAGAGGGTTCCCCTTTCTCCACATCCTCTCCAACACTTGTTGTTTACTGTCTTGTTAATTTTGGCCATTCTAACTGGTGTGAGGTGGTATCTAATTGTGGTTTTGATTTGAATCTCCCTGAGGGCTAATGATGATGAACATTTTTTCATGCGTCTGTCAGCCATTTGCATCTCTTCTTTGGAGAAGTATCTGTTCATGTCTTCTGCCCATTTATTGACGTGATTATCTGTTTTGCATGTGTTGAGTTTGAGGAGTTCTTTATAGATGTTGGATAGCAGTCCTTTGTCTGTAGTGTCATTTGTAAATATCTTCTCCCATCCCGTGAGTTGCCTCTTTGTTTTGTTAACTGTTTCCTTTGCTGTGCAGAAGCTTTATCTTGATGATGTCCCAAAAGTCCATTTTCACTTTTGTTTCCTTTGCTTTTGGAGACATGTCTTGAAAGAAGTTGCTGTGGCCAATATCGAAGAGGTTACTGCCTGTGTTGTGCTCTAGGATTTTGATAGATTCCTGCCTCATGTTGAGGCCTTATATCCGTTTTGAGTTTGTCTTTGTGTATGGGGTAAGAGAATGGTCAAATTTCATTCTTCTATGCATAGCTGTCCAATTTTCCCAGCACCATTTATTGAAGACACTGTCTTTTTTCCACTGTGTATTTTTTCCTGCTTTGTGGAAGATTATTTGATCATATTGTTGTGGGTCCATATCTGGGCTGTCTAGTCTGTTCCACTGGTCTATCAGTCCATTTTTATGCCAGTACCATGCTGTCTTGGTGATCACAGCTTTGTAGTAAAGCTTTAAATCAGGCAATGTGATGCCCCCGCTTTTGTTTTTCCTTTTCAACATTCTCTGAGCAATTCGGGGTCTTTTCTGGTTCCATACAAACTTTAGGATTGTTTGTTCCAGCACTTTGAAAAATGCCAGTGGAATTTTGATTGGGGTGGCATTGAAAGTATAGATTGCTCTGGGCAGTATAGACATTTTAACAATGTTTATTCTTCCAATCCATGAGCATGGAATGCTTTTCCATCATCTTGTGTCTTCTTCAGTTTCTTTTGTGAGTGTTCTGTAGTTCCTCGAATACAGATCCTTTATCTCTTTGGTTAGGTTTATTCCCAGGTATCTTATGGTTCTTGGTGCTATAGTAAATGGAATCGATTCTCTAATTTCCCTTTCTGTATTTTCTTTGTTAGTGTATAAGAAAGCAACTGATTTCTGTGCATTGATTTTGTATCCTGCCACATTACTGAATTGCAGTATGAGTTCTAGTACTTTGGAGGTGGAGTCTTTTGTGTTTTCCATATAAAGTATCATGTCATCTGCAAGGAGAGAGAGTTTGACTTCTTTGCCAATTTGAATACCTTTTATTTCTTTTTGTTTTCTGATTGCTGCTGCTAGGACTTCTAGTACTATGTTGAACAACAGTGGCGAGAGTGGGCATCCTTGTCATGTTCCTGATCTCAAAGGGAAGACTGTCAGCTTTTCCCCATTGAGAATTATACATGCTATGTGTTTTTCATAGATGGATTTTATGAAGTTGAGGAATGAAGAACAGCAAAGTCTTATGTGGGTGTCAGAATATTTTTATTAATCATCAAATTTCAGCAATGGGATAGGTATTAATTTTAGTATTCATTTAAGAAAAAGTTTCATCCTTAGGTGAATTTGATTTTTCTGATTATAAGATATTATTGTAAGTGTGAAAGCTTGTAATAATTCATTGATGTGTTACTCACCATATGGGAATATGATAATTTTTATATTTTGTATTTATTTAATGAGACTCATAAAAGAATTTCTTTTTTGCAAATTCTAAGAAAGATATTTTTATTTGTCATATATTTTTGAGAACTATTGATTGTGATTTTTTGAGTCTCTAAACAGGTTTTCAGAATAATGTACTTGCATGTTAACTGAAGGAAAACAAAACAATCAAACATAAAAAGGCTCCTAGAATTTTATATAGGATTAAAAACTTTAAAAAAAATATATTTTATTTACTCTTTGACAGAGAGAGAGAGAGAGGAAGAAAGAGTAAGAGCATAAGTAGGCAGAATGGCAGGCAGAGGAAGAGAGAACCAGGCTCCCCACTGAGCAGAGAGGCTGATGCAGGGCTCAATCCGATGACCTAGGATCATGACCTGAGCCAAAGACAGATGCTTTGCCGACTGAGCCACCCAGGTGCCCCTAGGATTAAAAGCTTTTATATAGAATTGGAAATTCATAAGTAATGACTTTCAGCAGTGTTACAGAGCAAAATCTCTGAGTTTTGGTGGAAGAAATGGGAAAAATAATCTGCCATTAATTATAGTTTGCTGCATTTTTTCAGGAATTTTAGGCGTCACTAACTGTAATATATTAATCTCTGTGTCATGGCTTTGTGAAAGAAATCATTATGTGTTATTAACTTTTAGAATTATTCATTTAAAAATATGTATTGAGAGGTGCCTGGGTGGCTCACTCAGTTAAGAATCTGACTCTTGATTTTGCTTAGATCATGATCTTGGCTTGTGAAATTGAGTCCTGCACATGGCTCTGTACTGGGTGTGCAGCCTGCTGAAGATTCTCTCTCCTTTTCCCACTGGCGCCCCACTTCCCCCACACCTAGTCACGCATACAGGTCTCTCTCTCTCCCCCGCAAAAAACCTTTAAAAATATGTATTGAATACTTACTATGTGCCATGCATTGTGTCCAACTTTGGAAATTCAGAGATGTATTAGACAAAATCCCTGCTTTCAAGGAACTTCCATCATAGTGGAGGAAGAATAGAGTTAGAAAATTACCACCCAGTAAATAAAAAGAGTTGTACACAGAATTCTGAGGCTAGAGAATGGTTCTCTGACAGCCTGGGAGTGGTGTTAAGAGTAGTTCAGTAAAGCTACTTGTTGGAAGGGTGCATGAATTGAGTACTGAATAATAAGAAATTAGCCCAGTGAAGGTTGTAAGCAGAGGAACAGGGAATAGAGAGGAGGAATGGAGGGTGGAGAGAGCAACATACACCTAGGAAAGTTGTGTGGTGAGAAAATGAAGCTTATTCTGAACATTGCTAGTATTCTCATCTATTATCAGAGCTAAAGACTGTATTTCTTTTTATTTTATTTTTTCCTTCTATTGGTTCTTAAATATTTCTGGGGTGATAGATCTCTTTGGGTATGTTATGAAAAGACAATGAATTCTTTCTCATGAAAATGCATGCTGTGTGCAGTCACATGAAAATTTGAAAATAATTTTACAAGATAATGTCCATCCTAGAAACCCAGGTTAGGAAATATTCTATTTTAATGATGGAAGATTACATTTCAGTTAGTTATAGAGGTTACATTTAAGAATCTGATATCTTCAAAGTAGGAATACTTTGGTTGACCTAATAACATCTGTGCTAGAGCAGGTCCAAAGCAAATCCTGGTTCCTAAATTATTTGGTCATCAGTTTATCTTATACTTTTAGCTTCTTAGTAGTTTACTTTCTCATTTTGCATCACAATAGACCTAAAATAAGACTCCAGGTTTACATAGATGTATTTAAGAGAGATTAAGTGATTAGTTCAGGTTTTTATGTGGCTAGAAACCCGGTATTTCTGATTCTAAAGCCCAGATTCTTTCCATTTTTGGTCTCCTAAATAGAAAAGACATGTATAAGATTAGAGCATATGGTAAGGGAAGTGTGAATTTTTATCTTTATATTGAATGTTAGAAGTTAAGTGACTTGGGGCGCCTGGGTGGCTCAGTGGGCTGAGTCGCTGCCTTCGGCTCGGGTCATGATCCCGGGGTCCTGGGATTGAGTCCCGCATTGGACTCTCTGCTTAGCAGGGAGCCTGCTTCTCCCCTCCCCTCTCTGCCTGACTCTGCCTACTTGTGTAATCTATGTCTGTCAAATAAATAAATAAAATCTTTAAAAAAAAAAAAAAAAGAAGTTAAGTGACTTAACCAGGGTACCACAACTAGGGAAAAGAGGATCCAGAAGTATAACCTAAATTTCCTGATTCCCATTTAGTAAATAATATACTGTCCTAAGATGAGAGAGATAAATAACCAAGTGTTATAGGAATGGCCTTTAAAAGCAACCTTAGTCGGTATTTTGGGTGGCTCAGTTGGTTGAACATCTGACTCTTCGTATTGCAATGCTCAGGTCATGATTGTGCTATTGTGGGATCGAGCCCTATACTGGGCTCTGCATTCAGTGCGGAGTCTACTTCAGATTCTTTCTCCCTCTCCCTCTACCACTCCCTGCTTATGCTCTTTCTCTCTCAAATAAATAAATAAAATCTTAAAAAAAAAAGAAAAGCTAGTATTTCGGTAAGCCATTGTTTTGTCATTTGCAAATGACAAAAGGCACTTTACATATATCTTATTTAATTTTCACAGAATTACTGCAAGGGGTATAATTATCTCAGTTTTACACATGAGAAAATTGGGGTTCAGAAATATTAAGTGGTGAAGCTAAGACTACATAACCCTCAAGTAATAGAACTTGAACTATAACCCAGGTCTGTCTGGCTTTATGTCCATACTGGTGAGACTACTCCACTCTGCCTCCTGGCTTTATTTAACCTAAATATAAAATGAATGCCTTTACTGATGGGAAGGGATGGCACATAGTAGAACTTAAAATAACTCAAAATTTTCTTTTGTTATTGAGGAATGGATAATGTATATCTTAGTTTTTAGACAAACATATGAAACAAAAAATGCACATTTATTTCTGATTACTGTAATTTAGTAATGAGAAGTATGGGGTTAATGAAGTTTCTCATCTTAGGCATTTCTATGCACTCATTGAGTAAATTCGTGCTGAATAGTAGGGACTAAAATAGCAATTAGCATACGCTTGCTATGGTAGGCATTCATTAAGTATTTGTATACTAAATGAGTAGAAGCATTTTTAATCCATAAATTTTAGGTTTAAATATTTGAACTTAGGCTATTGGAAACTGAGAATGTTAACACAAATGAAGGGGAAAGTGGGGAAACTTTTGACATTTCACAAACAAAATGTCCTAGTTGAATAGGACGTAAACACATTTAATATATTGGGAATGGAGCAAGCTCATTTAAAACCTCATTTGGGAGACTTCTGGAGAAGATGGCAGAGTAGGAGGGCCCTAAGCTCACTTCATCCCATGGATACAACTAGATAACATGCATATGAATGTAAATAACCTAGGAAAGAACCCGAAGGCTGGCAGAGCAGACTTCCCAGAGTTAAGTGTTAAGAAGAGTTTCCCAGAGTTAAGTGTTGAGAAGAGTCCAAATGAAAGAAGGTTGGAAGGGTAGAGACGGGATTTAGAGCTAAATGGACTATAGGAAGAAAGAAGGGAAGGATGCTGCAGATGCAGGGAGGGGAAAGAAACAAAACCTCAGACCATAGCCCAGGGATAGAGAACCTGTATAGGGAAGATGAATATAACATTTGGCTTTGAAAACCAGAGGGGCCAAATTTCATGAATTTTTATGACTGTGGGGTTATCACCTGGAGCTTTAAAAGCCCGTGGGCTCAGTTTTGGGAGAGCCAGGAGGGCTGAGGAAACTTAGTCCCCACCCTTAAAGAGATAGCAGAACATATAGCCCTTTAGAGATACATATAGCATAGAAGCAGCAATTTGAAAATAACGCATGGGGTATATGGGAGAGTCATTAAATAATCTCAGAGCATGAGCTTAGGGGCAGGAATCACTAGGAGACTTCTACAGGAACAAAGGAACTGGTGGATGCCATTTCCCTCCCCACCTTTTGGACCAGACACGGACACCTAGGGAACCAATATGGCACCATCATTTGCTATCTGACTTGCTAATGGCATGCCCTGCCCCTGAGTTCTGCAGAACGCTCCCTCAAGCCAGGCCTTGTTCCAGATCTCCTCCCATAGAAGACCCACACAAACCTCACAAACACCATGTGCATCACCACCTCCAACCTTGCCTACCTGGATCCCTAGTGGCTGAAGGTCCCTTCCCACAGCAGACTGGTAGTACAGACCATGCTGGCAGTAGTGTGCCAGCACTGCTGTATTCTCCTGTAGACCTGCTCCCTTCAAAATGCCCTTGGCTAGAGCCCATCCAGAGTGGTGCCACAAGCCTGGCAATGTGTAAGAGCCCCGAAATGGGCTGGCATCACTGCAAAGTGACTCTCGCCCTTGGGAGAGGGGAAGATAACCACAGACACCAGTCTGACTGTGGCCCCTGCGATGGGTTGGGAGAAAGACATTTGGTCTGAGTATAGGCCGTACCTGCTAGTGAAAACTTCTCAGGGAACAACACAGGGAAAGTGACCTATAGTTCAATGCTATTGCATCTTGCAAATGCCTGGTTTGATTTGACTCAAGCCGAAGGTGGCCTCACTAACAGCACAGGGACCCACTAAAAACACAGGGATCAAATCCTGTTCATAAAAGGCAAAGAGAACCATTGCAGATGACTGGATCAAAGGCAAACATAGCTCAGCCACAACAGGAGGGTGCATGCAGTAGACATAGGAGACCACAGTGGGCACCAAGTTTTGATAAACGGGATATTGCATTGTAGAGCACCACAGGACCTCTTCATAAGGCCCCTACTTTCAAGCAGGAGACAAGCTGACTTTCCTAACACATAGGAACAGACACAGAGAGTTAGACAAAATGAAGAGACAGAGCAGTATGTCCCAAATGAAAGAACAGATCAAAATCACAGGAAGAGATCTAAACCAAATGGAGATACGTAATGTGCTTGATAGAGAATTTAAACTAGCAGTCATAAAGGTACTTACTGGATTTGAGAAAAGAGTGGAGGAGTTCAATTGAGACCCTTAACAAAGAGATAGAAAGCATAAAAAGAACCGATCAGAGATGAAGAACTCAATAACTGAAATTAAAAATGACACTAGGTGGAATAAATAATAGACTAGAGGAAGCAAAAGAATGGATCAATGACTTGGAGGAGAGAGTACTAGAAAGCAATCAAGCTCAAAAGGAGAGAGAAAAAATAAGAAAAGTAAAAATAGACTCAGAACTGAGCGATGCCATAAAGCATAATAACACTTGCGTTATAGGGATCCCCAAAAGAGAAGAGAGTAAAGGGGCAGAAAATTTATTTAAAGATATAATAGTTGAAAACTTCCCAAATCTGGGGAAAGGAACAGAAATTCAGATCCAGGATTCAGAAATTCAGATTCAGGAGGTACAGAGAGCCACCAATAAAAGCAGACCAAGGAGGTCCACACCAAGGCACATAGTAATTAAAATGGCAAAAAGTAGTGATAAAGAGAGAATTTTAAAAGCAGCAAGACTAAACTTACATACAAGGAAAACATAAGGCTATCGGCTGTTTTTTTGTTTTTTGTTTTTTTTTTTGTCAGGAACTTCATAGGCCAGAAACTTTGGCATGATATATTGAAAATGCTGAAAGAAAAAATCTGCGGCCAAGAATGCTCTATCCAGAAAAGCTATCATTCATTCAGAATAGGAGAGATAAAGAGTTTCCTCAGGACACCTGGGTGACGCAGTCAGTTAAGCCACTGCCTTTGGCTCAGGTCATGATCCCAGGGTCCTGGGATCAAGTCCTGCATCGGGCTGCTTGCTCAGCGGGGAGCCTGCTTCTCTCTCTGCCTCTGCCTGCCACTCTGCTTGCTTGTGCTCTCTCTCTCTCTCTCTCTGACAAATAAATAAATAAATAAATAAATAAATAAAATCTTAAAAAAGAAAGTTTTCCCAGACAAAATTTAAAAGAGTTCATCACCACTGCACCAGCTCTACAAGAAATGTTAAAGGGGACTTTGAGTGGAAAGGAAAGAAAGACCAGGGAAAGGAATAGAAAGTAGGAGTAAGAAAAGTAGGAAGCACAAAAGCAGTAAGATTAAGTATATCTATGAAAATCAGTCAAGGATTTAGAATATAAAAGGTTATAAAGTATATGACAGCATATACCGAAAATGTGAGGGGGAAAGTAGTAAAGAGTGTCCAAATATAAATGATTATCAACATAATGTTAGACTGCTATTTGCAGAAGATGTTATATACAAATTAATTGTAACCACAAATCAAAAACCAGTAATAGATATACAAAACATAAAGAGAAAGGAATCAAAGTATGCCATTAAAAAAAGCCACTACACTGTGAGATGAGAGAGCAAAAGAACAAAGAAACACAAAACAAATAACAAAATAGCAATAAGTACATACCTATCAATAATTATTTGGAATGTAAATGGACTAAGTGTTCCAATCAAAAGACATAGGCTGACGAAATGGAGAAAAGCTAGACCCATCATATGTTGCCTACAAGACTCACTTCAGACCTAAAGACACATGCAGATTGAAAGTGGAGAAATGCAAAAGCATTTATCATGCAAATGGAAGTGAAAAGAAAGCTGAAGTAGCAATACTTATATCAGAAAAAAATATACTTTAAAGCCAAGACTGTAACAAGAGACAGAGAAGGATACTATATATATATATAATCATAAAGGGAACAGTCTAACAAGAAGCTAGAGCAATTACAAGTATATACACACCCCATATGGGAGCATACAAATATATAAGGTGGGTAATAACAAACATAAAGAAGTAATTGGTAATAATACATTAATAGTAAGGGACTTTAATACACTATTTACATTAGTGGATGGATCATCCAAACAGGAAATAAAAAAGGAAACCATGGCTTTGAATGACACATTGGACCAGATGGATCTTACAGGTATATTCAGAACGTTCCATCCAAAAACAGGAAAATACACATTCTTTTCAAGTGCACATGGAACAATTTCCAGAATAGATCACATTTTAGGCTACACAACAAGGCTCAACAAATTAAAAAAGACTAAGCCATACCATGCATCTTTTTTGATCTTGACTCTATGAATCTAGAAATCAATCACAAGGAAAAAAATCTGGAAAGAAAACAAATACTTGGAGGTTAAATAACATGCTATTAAACAATAAATGGGTCAACCAAGAAATCAAAAAAACAAAAAATACATGGAGACAAATGAGAATGAAAACACAATGGTCCAAAATCTTAGGGATGCAGCAAAAGGGAAGTTCATAGGAATACAAGCCTACCTCAAGAAGCAAGAAAAGTCTCAAATAAACAACCTAACCTTACACCTAAAGAAGATCAAACAAAACCCAAACCTAGCAGAAGGAGGGAAATAATAAAAATTAGAACAAAAATAAATGATATAGAAACTAAAAAACAATAGAACAGATCAATGATACTAGGAATTGGTTCTTTGAAAAGATCAACAAAATTGTCAAGCCTTTAGCTGGATTCATCAGAGGAAAAAAAAGGAGGACCCAAACAAAATAGGAAGTGAAAGAGGAGAAATAATAACTGACGTCACAGAAATACAAAGGATTATAAGAGAATATTATGGAAAATTATATGCCAACAAGTTGGGCAGCCTAGAAGAATTGGATAAAATCCTAGAAACATATAACCTCCCAAAACTGAAGGAGAAAGAAATAGAACATTCGAACAGTCTGATTACCAGCTGTGAAATGGAATCAGTAATTAAAACTCTCCCAACATACAAAAGTCCAGGACTAGAGGTAATCACAGGCAAATCCTACCAAACATTTAAAGAAGAATTAATATCCATTCTTCTCAAGCTATCCCAAAAAATAAGAGGAAAAGCTTCCAGTTCATTTTGTGAGGCCAGCAATACCCTGATCCCAAAACCAGATAAAGACACTACAAAGAGAGAACAACAGGCCAATATGTCTTATGAACATAGCTGCAAAAATTGTGAATAAAATATTAGCAAACTGAATCCAACGATACATTAAAAACTCATTCACCACAATCAACTGGCATTTATTCCTGGGATGCAAGGGTGGTTCATTATTCACAAATCAGTCAATGTGATACATCACATCAACAAGAGAAAGGATCAAAACCATACGATTATTTGAATAGATGTAGAAAAGACATTTGACAAAGTACAATATCCATTGATGATGAAAACCCTCTAGAAGTAGGTTTAGAGGGAAAATAGCTCAACATAATAAAAGCCTTATATGAAAAACTCAGTTAAAAAATTCAGTTAACATCATACTCAGTGGGGAAAAACGGGGCTTTTTCCTGTATGGTCAGGAACAAGACCAGGATGTCCAGTCTCACCAATTTTATTCAACATAGTGCTGGAATTTCTACCCATAGCAGTCACACAAGACAAAGGAATAAAAATCATCCAAATTGGTAAGAAGGAAGTAAAACTTTCCCTGTTTGCAGATGACATGATATTATATATAGAAAGCCTTAAAGTCTCCACCAAAAAATGTCAAGAACTGATAAATGGATTCAGTAAGGTCACAGGATACAACATCAATGTACAGAAATGTGTTGCATTACTACACACTAACAATCAAGTAGCAGAAAGAGAAATTTAAAAAGTGCCATTTATAACTGTACTAAAAATAATAAAATACCTAGGAATAAACTTAACCAAAGAGGGGAAAGACCTGTTCTCTGAAAAATATGGAACACTGATGAAAGAAGTTGAAGATGACACAAATGGAAAGATATTCCATGCTCATGGATTAAGAACAAATATTGTTAAAATGTCTGTGCCACTCACAGTGGTCTATCGATTTAATGCAATCCCCATGAAAAGAATGACAGCATTTTTCACAGAACTAGAACCATCAATCCTAAAATTTGTATGGAACCGCATAAGACCCTGAATAGCCAAAGCAGTCTTGAAAAATGAAAACAAAATTGGATGTAGCACAATCTCAGATATCAAGATACAGTACAAAGCTATAGTCATCAAAACAGTATGGTACTGGTACAAAAACAGACACATAGATTAATGGAACACAATAGAGAGTGCAGGTATAAACCCATGATTACATAGTCAATTAATTTTTGACAGAAGAGCCAAGAATATGCATTTAACAAATGGTGTTGGGAAAACTTGACAACAACATGCAAAAGAATGAAACTGGACCACTTCCTTACACCATACACAAAAAATAAACTGAAAATGGATTAAAGCCCTAAATGTGAGATGTGAAACCATAGAAATCCTAGAAGAGAGCATAGGAAGTACTTTCTCTGATACTGGCTGTAGCAACATCTTTCTAGATAGGTCTCTTCAGGCAAGGGAAACAAAATCCAAAACAAACTATTGGGACTGCATCAAAATAAAAAGCTTCTGTACAGCAAAGTAAACAATCAGCAAAACTAAATGAATGGGGGAAGATATTTGCATTGTTGTTTGCAGGTCATTTATATCCAATAAAAGGTTAGTATCTAAAAGATACAAAGAACTGGTACAACTCAACACCAAAAAACTAAAACATCCAATTAAACTCGGCAGATGACATGGACAGAAATTTTTCCAAAGAAGACATAAAGATGGCCAACAGACACATGAAAAGATGCCCAATATCATCCATCATTGGATAAATACAAATGAAAATATCATGTCACACCTATCAGAATGGCTAAAATAAAAAACACAAGAAAAAACAAGTGATGGTGAGGATGCGGAGAAGAAGGAACCCTTGTGCACTGTTGGTGGGAATGTAAACTGGTGCAGCCACCGTGGAAAACAGCATGGAGTTTTCTCAAAAAATTAAAAATAGAACTACCATATGATCCAGTAATTCCACTACCATGTATTTTCCTGAAGAATACACTAATTTAAAAGATATATATATAAATGGGGCACCTGGGTGGCTCAGTGGGTTAAAGCCTCTGCCTTCAGCTCAGGTCATGATCCCAGGGTCCTGGGATCAAGCCCCGCATCGGGCTCTCTGCTCAGCAAGGAGCCTGCTTCCTCTTCTCTCTCTCTGCCTGCCTCTCTGCAGACTTGTGATCTCTGTCTGTCAAATAAATAAATAAAATCTTAAAAAAAAAAGGTATATATAATTTATTTACAAATAAATTATTTGTAATAGCCAAGATATGGAAGCAACCCAAGTGCCCATCAATAGATGAGCACATAAAGAAAATGTGGTATATATACACAAGGGAACATTACTCACCTATTAAAAGTGAAATCTTGCCATTTGCAACAACATGGATGGATCTAGAGGGTATATTGCTAACTGAAATAAATCAGTCCATGAAAGACAAATATATGATTTCACCCATAGATGGAATTTTTGAAACAAACAATTGAGCAAGGAAAAAAAAAGACAAACCAAAAAATAGGCTCTTAATTATAGAGAACAAACTGATTGTTAGGTGGGTGGGCTGATGGGTGCAATAGGTGAAGGGGATTAAGATTACACTTATTGTGATGAGCACTGAGTAATGCATAGAATTGTTTTTAAAGATTTTATTTATTTGAGAGAGAGAGAAAGAGATTATGAGCAGGGAGGAGCAGGAGGGGCAGAGGGAGAAGCAGAATCTCACATACTGGAGAGCCTGACTCAGGGCTCAATCCCAGGACCCTGGGATCATGACCTGAGCCAAAGGCAGACACTTAGCCGATTGAGCCACCCAGGTGCCCCACAGAATTGTTGAATCACTATATTGTATATCTGAAACTAATAAAACACTGTATGTTAACTATACTACAATAAAATAAAACAAATCCTAAAACCTCATTTGTAGGTGTTTGTCTCTTCATGCAGCTTGACATAGTAAATAGAGCATAGGTTTTGGAAATAGCAGATAAATTTTAAAATTCTAACTACTCCTTAGTGTGTTACAGTGCTTCTTTGAGCCTCAGTGTTATTTATCTTTAAAATAGTGATACTAATCCTTTACTCAGTCATGTTGTGAGGGTGTATGTAATAATATCTCTGATAGAGTAGAAATCCTCTTAACCCACTCACTGGATTAATTGATGCTTTCCATTTTCATGAGATATGCAGCTTCACATATGTTTAAAGAACCTTTCTGATCTGTTGGAAGAGTACAATGTATTGATGGGACATGCGTTCTTGTGTCATAAATATATTATGAAACTTTAAGTAATTTTAATTAAAATTAGAAATATCTTCCAAAGGAATAATACTCTAATTTTTCATCTTACTAATATCATTACCTCAGGAATAGCAATGCTTATGAGACATGCTAGTAACATTTCTGGAACCTGATAAAAATTATAATTATTTTGCATTTTTTTATAAAAGACTTGAAAGGGCTCATCTGAGTTTATGTTTATTAATATTGTGGGGCCTTGACTTAAAGATCAACATCACTCGTATTATGGAACTGGATGAAAAATGAAATGATTTAATAAAGGGGTTAGATTATATTTATTATTTTCCCTGAGGAGCCTGGATCTTTTATTTCAAAATAATATAAATTGTATATAGTCAAGGATTCAACTTCATGAGAACAACTTTTCCCTATATTCTGAGGAGGAAATCATGATCTTTTTATTAATCCTAATTAAGCTGAGTTAATGAGATCCTAAGAAAGGAATTTTCCTTCCTTTGTATCAATATTTGCCAGAGTTGGGGCTAGTTTTAAGTTGTATTGCACTGATTATATCATTTCTTTACTGTGAGATTTTTATATTGCGAGTAGATTAGCATTTTTTAATTGATTGGATTACTCCAATTAAGGCTATCAGTAGATAATTGAGATATTTTATATATTTTTAATTGAAATCTGGTACGAAAGTGGTATGTTCTGAGACAGTGAGTGTTGTACCTAATTAGTGAACCAAATTATTCCAGGGATCAGATTGTTTTTGGTGGGGGAAGGGGGCAGTTTTGCTTTGTCATTTATACATCCTTACTTTCAAAATTGTTTGAATTTGGCAGAGAGTTGTTCTTAGCAAAGTTTACATTGAAGTGCATGTTATCCTGACAAAATGAAGTAAGTAAAATTTTTTTCAGCTATCTAATTTTAATAGTTTCTCATTTAGGTTATCAAAAATTGCTAACCAGTCTTGAAAACACACTACACACTTAAAACTAAGAATGGGTTTTCTTGTTATTAGAGTAACGAAAGAATCATTATCCTCTTCCTGTCTGCTCAGAGCAACACATACTTCGAAAGTTTAGAATTTTTAGTCAAGTTGTTTTTTTTAAAAACAGGGTTAAGTACTGTCAAGGGAATAGATGAGTTCCTTTTATTTCTGTGCTAGCAAGCTAAATGTTCTCATATTGCTGATTATGCTTTTTTCAAGCTTTTTATCTTTCTTATGTACTTTTTAAAAAAAAACAAAAACAGTAAAATCTGTAAACTTTTCATCTTTAGCTTTTCTGATTTTCCTGCTACAGTCTTTGTCTACCTCTGTCTTGTTCCAGTTAAGTGGAAGAGGTTGGTTTCTTTCTTCTGTATTTTTATCATTTTTGCTTTTTTCTTTTAATTGATTTTTGGTAATGAGCTGTCTGGCAGGGCAATAGAAGTCTGGTTCTTAGGTATTTCAGGTCTAAAATGAATGTGCTGCATACTATTCCCAGCTGCTTTGACTGTTATGAATATTTGGTGCTAAAGAAAAGAAATAGGCTAGGAAATGCATTTATTTTTATTTATTTATTTTTACAAGATTTTATTTATTTATTTGACAGAGAGAAGAGAGGGAGCGAGAGAACACGAGTGGGGGAGCAAGCAGGTAGAGGGAGAGGGAGAAGCAGACTCCTCGTGGAGCAGGAGCCCTATGCAGGGCTTGATCCCAGGTCCTGAGATCATGATCTGAGCTGAAGGCAGATGCTTAACCGACTGAGCCATCCAGGTGCCCCTATAGGCTAGGAAATTTAATTTAAAAAACCTTGTGTGTGTGGGAGGACTTAAGATGGCAGAGGCATAGGGGGACCCTAAGCTTGCCTCAGCCCTGAACACAGCCAGATAAATATAAAATTATTTTGAACACCCAGTAAATCAATCTGAATACTGAGAGAACAAAACTGTACAACTAGAGGTACCAAAGTGGCCACCTTGTGGAAGGTGGGAGCTGCGTAGAGTTGATTTGGGGGAGAGGAGAAGAGAACTGTGGGTGCTGAAAAGGGAAGGAGCCCTGATCATGGAGAGAAGAGAACTGTGTGTGCTGAAAAGGGAAGGAGCCCTGATCATGGAGAGAAGAGTGGGAGAGAAAGGGAGAGACAGAGAAGAAGAGTGAAAGTGTGCACAGGGGTTGCACAAGGAAAACTCTTCCCTGAAACCACTTATTGGGAAAAGGAGAGAGGCTGACCACTGGTTTTTATAAGCTGCAGAGTGCAAAGTCTGCAGCTTTGGAGGTATGTGCAATTACCAGGGTTATGCCTGGTAGGCTTGGTGGTACTCCAGTGGGGGAAGGAAGGTGGCGACCTGGGAGAAGGCAGCACGGTCTGAGGATCTCCTGGACTGCCAAGGAGAAACAGTTTCCCTCCTTGGAGTGCATTTGGGAGTAGTGGCATGGTGCCATTGAGCTGCCCCATTCACTAACATAGAAACAGAGAGACAAGTTGAGGGCAGCAAACTTTGGTACTCGTTTTGGCTGTGCCGTACTTCAAACTCCAAACTGCTGCATGGTTGGGTGACCAGTTTCTGGGACAAATGGCAAATGGCAAAAGCTCAGTGAGACACTTCCATAGAAAACTAGCATGGGTTCATGCTATGGGATCTCTAAAATTGGAAATTTTGAAATCTTGCCATGAGCCTTAGATAAAACACAGAAGGATTGTGCCACCTGGCAGGTGGACAGCTCAGGTGCAGGCAGGGTGAAGGCAGGGATCTGGCAGAAGCCAGTGACTCAAGTGGGGGGTGATTGCTTTTCTGTGAGGGCTTGCTGACGAGTGGTGGCTGCAGACTTCCCACTCCAGGGATGAGAGAGCTAGTCGATGCCATCTTCTCTGCCTGATGCCCCCTACATCCCCATTAATACTGACTGACCTCAGTGAGCAAAACTTCTCCACCCAGTGGAGGCTGGAGGTGCTTACACCAAGCCCCATAGCTTCCCCCACCCCAAGCTGCAAGTGCATCTCCACTAGGGCAAGTCCACCTGAGATTTAGTGCATCAGGCCACATGCTGAGAAGACCAGCACAAACCCCTTGCATGCACCAAGTCTACTGATCATAGGGTGCTGCACATCTTCAGCTCTAGGGGATAGGATCTAGCTTATTCCCTGTCACCAGTGATCCCAGATCTGGCTTTTTTTTTTTTTCTTCAATATTTGTCAGAGAGAGAGCGAGAGTGAGAGCGAGCACAGGCAGAGGCAGAGGGAGAAGCAGGCTCCCCACTGAGCAAGGAGCCCGATGTGGGACTCGATCCCAGGACACCGGGATCATGACCCGAGCCGAAGGCAGCCGCCTAACCAACTGTGCCACCCAGGCGTCCCCCAGATCTGGCTTTTAACAAGTAGACCAAAACGTACACAGGATCCAGCTTCCTATTTTTGTTTTGTTTTTGGACCCCTTCTTCTTTTTTTTTTTTTTTAAGATTATTTATTTATTTATTTATTTGACAGACAGAGATCACAAGTGGGCAAAGAGGCAGGCAGAGAGAAGGAAGGGAAACAGGCTCCTCACTGAGCAGAGAGCCCGATGTGGGGCTTGATCCCAGGACCCTGGGATCATGACCTGAGCTGAAGGTAGAGGCTTTAACCCACTGAGCCACCCAGGTGCCCTTTGGACCCCTTCTTAATGTAGCCATTATTCTCAGGCACAGGAATACAACAGGCTTTCCTAATAAAAAAACTGTGACCCAAAATAAATGACAAGACAGAAGAATTCAGCCCAAAAGAAAGAACAGGAAGAAGTCATGGCTAGGGATTTAATCAATACAGATACAAGTATGATGTCTGAACCAGAATTTAAAACAATAATCACAAGGACATTAGCTGGGATTGAGAAACAAATAAAAGGCAGTAGAGAATCCCTTACTGAAGAGATAAGAAACCTAAAGGCCAGTCAGGCCAAATAAAAAAATTATATAACCGAGATGCAAAAGTGAATAGATGCAGTGACAGCAAGGATGGACAAAGCAGAGGAATGAACCAGTGGTATAGAAGAAAAAATTTTGGAAAATAATGAGCTGAATAAGAAAATATTGGAATATGAATGTAGACTTAGGGAACTCAGTGAATCTTTATAGTATAATAACATTCATATCATAGGTGTCCCTGAAGATGAAGAGAAAGGAAAAAGAGAAGAAAGTTTATTTGAACGAATTAGAACTGAAAACTTCTTAATCTGGGGAAGGAAACAGACATCAAAATCCAGGAAGTACAGAGAACTCTGTTAAATCCAACCAAAGCTGGCCATCGCCAGGACATATCATAGTCAAATTCACAAAATACACAGACATGGAAATAATCCTGAAAACAGCAAGGGAAAAAATATCATTAACGTTCAAGGGAAGACAGAGATCTGGTTCACAGCAAAACTGCCCATAGAAACTCCACAGGCCAAAAAGGAATGGCATGATGTATTCAACATGGTGAATGGAAAAAATATGCAGACGTGAATACTTTATCTAGCAAGGTTGTCATTCAGAACAGAAGGAGGGATAAAGAGTTTCCCAAAGAAAAACTAAAGGAGTTTGTGATCACTAAACCAGCCCTGTAGGAATTAGTAAAGAGGACTCTGAGCGGAGAAAAAAAAGACCCAGAGCAAAAAAGATTAGAAAGGAACAGAGAACATCACCAGAAACACCAGCTTTATAGGTAACACAATGGCATTAAATTAGTATCTGTCAATAATTACTCTAAATGTGAATGGCCTTAGTGCTCCAATCAAAAGACATAGGATATTAGAATGGATTTAAAAAAAACAAAAAACAAAAAACAGGACCCATCTATATGCTACCTACAAGAGACTCATTTGAGACCTAAAGACATCTGCAGATTGAAAGTGAGGTGATAGAAAACCATCTATAAACTAATGGATGCCAAAAGAAAGCTGCAGTAGCCATACTTATATCAGACAAAGATGGTAACATGAGATGAAGAGGGCATTATATCATAATTAAGGGGTCTAACCATCAAAAAGATCTTAACAGTTCTAAATATTTATGTACCCAATTTGGGAGCACCCAAATATATCAGTCAGTTAATAACAAACAAAGAAATTCATTGATAATAACAATAATACTAGGCGACTTTAATACCCTACTTACAGCAATGGACAGATAATCTAAGCAGAAAAGCAACGAGGAAATAATGGCTTTGAATGACACACTGGACCAGGTGGATTTAACAGATATACTCAGAACATTTTATCCTAAAGCAATGGAATACACATTCTTTTTGAGTGCACATGGAACATTCTCCAGAATAGATCACATACTGGGTCACAAATCAGCCCTTAACAAGTATAAAAAAGATTGAGATCATATCATGCATATTTTCAGACCACAGTACTATGAAACTTGATGTCAACTACAAGAAAAAATTTGGAAAGACCACGAATACATGGGGAGTAAAGAATATCCTACCAAAGAATGAATGAGTTAACCAGGAAATTAAGAAATAAAAAATATATATGGGAACAAATGAAAATGAAAACATGATGGTCCAAATCCTTTGGGATGCAGCAGAGCTGGTTCTAAGAGGAAATATTTTGCAATACAGGCCTACCTCAAGAAGCAAGAAAAGTCTCAAATATACAACCTAACATAGTTACTATGTTAGTTTTTCTAGTTCCTAAAGGAACTAGAAAAGGAACAGTAACTAATGCCTAAAGCCAGCAGAAGAAGGGAAATAATAAAGACTAGAGGAGAAATAAATGATATAGAAACAAACAAACAAAAAACACAGTAGAACAGATCAATGAAACCAAGAGCTTGTTCTTTGAAAGAATTAATAAAATTATAAACCAATCCCTAGCCAGACTTATCTAAAAGAGTAAGGACCCAAATAAATAAAATCACAAATGAAAGAGGAGAGATCATAACCAACACCACAAAAATACAAGCAAGTATAAGAGAATATTGTGAAAAATTATATGCCAACAAACTGGGAAATCTGAACTACATAGCTTTATTTGAACCATGGTTGTCACATTATTACTTACATTGATGGTATCTTGTGTATATGTTCTTGCTTTGCTGATTTTGCACATTTTCCCTTAGAAGATTATAAGGAAATTTATTTCAGGCACAAGAGATCCTTGGGTATGTGGATTATCTGACTGCATTTGTGAGCAGAAGTTCCCAGATTCCTCCACATTGACTTTTTTGGGTCTTGAGAATGTAACTTTAATTGTCATTTTTTATTATAATAAGGTTTTTAAAATTTAAATTTGGCTTCTATACCAAAAGTAGGAGTGTAAGAAACTTGAGGCTCTTACTTTCCTGTAATGTATACTCTATTAATCAAAATGTATTAGCATTTAAGGTGAAAGACATATGGTGGTCTTTTCTGTCTCTTACCGGCCTTCCACAGTTAATTCCTTTGTGGACAGTCTCTATGGGCATGTTTCAGAAAACTAGGACAGACTTAAGGGCTTGGATAAATGTGAGGAAACCAGTATAGTTCCTAGACTGTTTTAGGGGTATTATATCATTCATTCATTCATTTATTTTAGATTTTATTTGTTAGAGAGAGAGATTGAGAGCACAAGCATAGGGAAAGGCAGGGAGAGAGAGAAGCAGGCTCCCGCTGAGCAAGGAACGCAATGTAGGATTTGACCCCAGGACCCTGGGATCATGACCTAAGCTGAAGGCAGTTGCTTAACTGACTGAGCCACCTAGGGGTCCCAGGGATATTATATATTTTCACAGATTGGTATATAAGCCAAAGGTAAAACCATTTATTTTTGGTTCATTTGTCTCACCTGCTCACACTGAAGCTTATGACCATTCTTTCAAATAAATATGACCATTCTTTCAAATAAATAGAGACTTGTTTAGTGGAGCCTTGTTTTGGGGTGAGAGAGAGGAATAAATGACAACTGTTCATAATTTACCTTCAATATTTTATTTACACAAGAGAAACATTAAAGGTAGCAATGAATTTCATGAAATTTTCTCTCATTTTAGTGGCTATGAACAAAATACATTCTTGCTATCAGGAAAAAGCTGGAATGCATCTCTCTTTGTTTCATCATGCCATATTACATTTTGCTTAGACCAGTAGTTGCATACTGACAATGCAGGAGATGGATCAACCTATCAGAAACACTTTGTTGGGCTCATGAAACATATGAGCAAGGAATTAATTAGATTTGATTGGTTGTTAATTGTTTAAAGATTGGGAGTTTCACATAAAAGTATGAATTTCTGGCTTCTTTTGAAAATTCAGGAGACTTGGCAAAACTGGGCCTATGTTGATGCATGTTAAGTGTTGACTGTAGCTGAGTAGCTGGTGCCATCCTTAGAAGGGGGCAAAGGCTTTCTGGTATTACACAGTCTGCACCCTTCACCATTTTCCCCTTAATTTCTTATTATCTGCCTATTTCACTCATTTGGTATTGCCTGCATAATTTATAAATATTGCAACCCCCCCATTTTAAATAATCTTTGTGAATGTGTGTGTGTATACATACATATATATTACATATATATATTCACATATGTGTATACATACATACATATACATACCTACATATATATATATGTATATATAAATTTTTTTCTTTCTGATAGGGTATGTTGGGAAATCCCCCCCAGGGAGGTAAGTTTATGTTCTTCCTCATTGAAGGCCCTCTTCTAGACTATCAGGGTTTTACTTGGTCACACTACTTTACAGGATCAGCATATCTATCTACTACTTAGTTTCATTTTATTATTAAGTAATTTGTATTATGTGGCAAGTTCTGAACTCCATTTAAAATAGCTTTTGTATTATGGAAAATTTCAAATGTATACAGAAATAGAAAGTACAATATAATTAATATATGAACACTCATCATCCAGCTTTAGCAATTATTAATTGTACTCCTCTTTCCTACTCAGTGTCCCTTCCCTAGTTCTATTTTGAAGTACATCACAGATATATAACTTAATCTATAAATATTTCAATATGTATCTCTAAAAGACATGTACTCTTTTAAAAAACTTTTTTAAAATTTGAATATAGTTGATACAAAATGTTAAATTAGTTTCAGGACACATGCTTTCTATATATAAACTACATAACACATGTATATGTAATCACACTAATATGATTTGATATATAAATATAAAATCATCCCAAATAATAATTCCTTAATATCAAATATCCAGTTAGTTTTGAATTAAATTATTTAATATATGGGTTTCCCTCCATCTTTCTCTCTCTCTCTCTCTCTCTCTCTCTCTTTTTTTTTTTTCTGAAGAAAGCAGGTTATTTTCTTGGATTTTGCTGTTTGCTTTCCTATATTGCAGTTCAGCATTCTTTTGTCTTCTATATTTCTTGTAAATAACGGAGTATATGTAGAAATTTGATTATATTTCAGCTCCCCTTTTTTTTTAAAGACTATTTCAAAAGTGGTTTTATGTGTTCCTATTAGGAGGCATTTAATGTTTGAATGTCTGTTCTTATGATGTTAGCAGCCACTAAGCAATTATGCATGATTCAGATTTAAATAATAATAATTCAAAACAGGAATAGAACTGCCAAAAATGTTGTGTAGCTGAACTCTAGGAATTTAGAGGAGGAGAAAATAACTTGGGATTAAACTGATCTGGGAAAATTTCATGGAAATAGTGATGCTTAAATTAAGATAGATCATGAAGAATGAGAATGATCATGGTAAAAGGATATGGCATATTTGCCAGTTTAGGCTAAGTTATACAGTGATAATAAATGACTCAAAAATTCCAGGCATTTGCAATAACAAAAGTTTCTTTCTTTTTTTTTTATTGAAGTATAGTTGATACACAATGCTACATTAGTTTCAGGGGTACAGTGAGGGGTATAGTGATCAGACAACTGTGTACCTTATGCTATGTTCTCCACAAATGTTGCTACCATCTGTGAAAATACAGTACTATTACAATACCATTAACTGTATACCCTATACAGTATCTTTTATCCCTGTGACTTTTAGCCCTTATTCATTCCATAACTGAAAACCTGTACCTCTCATTCCCCTTCACCCATTTTGCCTTGTTCCCCTGCATCCACCCATCTCTTCTCTACAGTTATGAGTTTGTTTTTGCTTTTGTTTTTTAGATTCTATTCCACAGATTTCATTCATTTTAGATTCCGTTCATAAGTGAAATCATACGGTATGTGTCTTTCTCTGACTTATTTCACTTAACGTAATACCCTCTATGTCCATCTGTGTTGCAAACTGCAAGATCTCATTCAACAAAGATTTATTTCTTACTTCCAGTTCTTGTCCACTGTGGGGGTCAGTTGTAGTTTTGTTGTACATTTTCATGTCAGGACCCAAGCATCTGTTATATTTGCCTTATTCATTGTTGTATTCTCAGAACTCAGTAAAGAACTGACAAGGAATCCTATAGCAGTTTACTGTCTTAGAGAAGGGGATTTTTGGTCTCATGAGTTGGCCTCCCAAATAGAGTGCATTTTTCAATATGGATGGAATAGTAATGACCTGTAAGCAAACATGGAGCTGAGAATATTGGTCCTCCTCTCATCCTGGAGTTTCTATAGCAAGAAAAAATGAGCAGTCTCTCCTTAAGAGGACTGCAAGAGTAATATAATAGTGCCATCTGGGGAGAGTCAGATTTTAGAGTAAGGAGATGGTGGGAACATTTATTTAAGAGTATAGGAACATTGGAGTGAGTTTTTAAGAGGTCCAGTCCTAGACATTATCTTAGTGTTACAAGATAGGGTGACATGGGGAGCTAGACTGAGTGGCAGGGTAATTAGAAGTGTGTAAGAAAGGGAAGGATGAGACAGTGGAGGATTTGTATCAAATTTACTTTCAGAGGGAACCTATAAGGGAATTGTAAAGGATCACAGGGATGAAGAAGGAGAATGGGCAGAAGGAATTTGGATGGAGTGAACAATTCTGGGATTCCAAATTGATGGAAAATAGATTAAATGCTAATGGGAGCTAGTATGCCAGGTTAGAAGAAGCCTCTGGACAGACTGGCTTTTTTGTGGCCGTTGCACCAAGATGGATAAAGGAAGTAGATGAGATCTGGAACTTAGAATTTAAATGAGAAGGAACCAGAACAGTTGTGACAATGGGGATGTTTCAAAGTAAGGATCTGTAGTTCTTGATGACTAGATGTGATGAACGAAGAGAAGTTGCTTTATCCATATTTATGCATGTTCACTATTTATTAAACACCTTAAATACATTATGTTTAAACCTTATAAAAATCTTACAAGGTAATTGAGATGAATTTCTATTTTTATGGACATGGAAACTTAAGTTCAGAAATGGTATAATAACTTAAGCTCACACAATTAGAAATAAAAACAGGACTATCCCAGATACAGTTGACTCCAAAATCCTTTGCTCTTCCATCTATATGCTCTCTTTCCAGAGAGGAGAGAAAAAGGGATCAAAAAGGTTTGAGTTTTCAAACTCGGTGATTCATTGACAGAAATGGAAGGAAATGGGGGGAAAATGGTATTGTTGTGGGAAGGATAGTTTTATTTCAAGCACAATGAATTTGAGGTAAAATAGATATTTGAGCCTTGACTCTGAGAGAATCAGGAGTGGAGATAATGTCAATGAAAGTATATGTGGTTGAATGTAAGTATAGATATATGTTGTGTAAAGAGTAAGCTGGAGGTAAAAATGAATCATTTATTTAAAGGTTTTAAAAATTTGAGGTATATAAAATTTCTGATTATAAAGATTGCAAAATATTCATTTTTAGAATAGATTGTATGTCATATATGTAGACATCTAAAAATTATTTGAATAGATATATTGAAAGCAATAACATATATATACAATTATATACATATGTATTTTTTTAATATATACTAAGACTAATGTCCTAATTATATTAATGATTTTAATATACTACATAGTATTGTCCTATACATGAAAGATTATTATATGTAAATATTGTAGTCATATATATAATAGTTTAGATTAGGTAGTATACTAAATCTCCCTGGCTGCTCAGGAGTTTTCACTTGCATATTTTTAAACAAATTTTTATTGAGAGCTTGCTCTGTGCTAAAATAAACATTTTTCACATGTGCTATTTCATTTAGTTCTCAAATAACCCTGCTAGACTTGAGATTTTTTTTTTTTAAAGATTTTATTTATTTATTTCAGAGAGAGAGAGAGAGAGTGAGAGAGAGCATGAGAGGGGAGAAGGCCAGAGGGAGAAGCAGACTCCCCATGGAGCTGGGAGCCCGATGTGGAACTCAATCCTGGGACTCCGGGATCATGACCTGAGCTGAAGGCAGTTGCTTAACCAACTGAGCCACCCAGGCGCCCTAGACTTGAGATTTTTATTGTGAAGAGGATATAACATTAATCTATGTCAGTGTTGCTAGTATTACCACTTTTATAGAACTTTAGAACATACATAGCAATTTCATATGGATAATCATATTAGTACAAGAATCATTGTACTGAACATATGCTGAATTCTGCAACTTAATACATATAGACCTACTGTGAGGAAGGTATTATCATTATATTTACAACGAGGAATGTGATACTTAGGTAGTTAAATAGCTTGGCCAAGTCTACATGCCTAGTAAGTAACAGATCATAGATGATTTTAAAACATTGCAGTTTAAGCCATTACAGTTAGTACCACTATCAGCCTCAGATTGACAACAGATTGTTACAGTAGCTAAAAGAAAATAAAATGTGGAAAGAAAATTTATCCTCATGTTGATATTGTACTTCTTTCTGGTGTTGTTAGTGCCATTATAGAAATCATACCAATATTTGGTGGTATTTATATTTAACATGGATTGTTTTACAGAACTGTTTTAAAAATGCAGTTATGGGGTTGCCTGGGTAACTCAGTTAAGTGGCTGCCTTTTGGTTTTGGTTGGGGCCATTATCTCAGGATTGTGGGATTGAGCCTTGTGTCTGGCTCTGTGATTGGTGCAGAATCTGCTTCAGATTCTCTCTCCCTCTTTCTCTCTCTTTAGCTCACCTGCACTCTCTCTCACTCAAATAAATAAATAAAATCTTTAAAAAAATACATTATGTCTGTAGCTTCAAATCTGGAATTATGATGCCTCCAGTTTTTTTTTAATTGTGTGGTTACTAATGGACAAGTATTATTTTATTTAAAAATTTTCAAAATTTGAATTCAATTTAGTTAATATATGGTATATTATTAGTTTTTCATGGGTAGAGTTTAGTGATTCATCGGTTGCATATAACACCCAGTGCTTATTACATCAAGTGCTGTACTTAATGCCCATCACCTAATTACCCATAATCCCATCCACCTCAAAAAGTTAAAAATAGAATTACCCTATGATCTGACAATTGCACTACTAATTATTTACCCAAGGGATAGAAACATACAGATTCGAAGGGGTACTTATATCCATTTCACTAGCAGTATTAACAGTAGTCAAACTGTGGAGAGAGCCCAAATATCCATTGACTGATGAATGGGATAAAGATGATGTGGTATCTATATCTATATCTATATCTGTATCTATATCTATATCTGTATCTATATACAATGGAATATCATTCAGCCATCAAAAAGAATGAAATCTGGCCATTTACAAGGATGTGGTTGGAGCTAGAATATGTTATTCTAAGTGAAATAAGGTAGAGAAAGACAAATACCACACAGTCTCACTCATGTAGAATTTAAGTAAGATAACAGATAAACCTATGGGAACGGAAAAAAGAAGAAAAGGAGAGAGGGGAACAAGCCGTAAGTAGCTCTGAATGACAGAGAACAAACTAAAGGTTGATGGAGGGAGGACAGTGGACTTTGGTCTAAATGGGTGATAGCTTTTAAAGAGGATACTTGTGATGAGCACAGAGTGTTGTACATAAGTCATGAATCACTGAATTCTACTCCAGAAACCAATATTACATTGTATGTTAACTAACTAAAATTTAAATAAAAAATGCAGTTATTTCTAGAGACAGGAGATTTAACAGATGATCTCTAGATACTAACTAAAATTAAAATAAAAAAATACAATTATATCTAGAGGTGGGAGATTTATCAGATCATCTCTAGCTTCACTCCTTAAGTATATCATGAAATTATTCTTTTAATTTAAAGAAATAGAAAATTATATAAGAAGGCATACCTGCTAGAAAATAATTAAAAAGTGCCTTAGTTTTTCAGATGCTGTCTTTTATTTTTATATTTCTCAGCTACTATAAAATCTATAGTTTCTGTGAGGAGATTATACTGTGACACAGAGGTATTACTTTGGAAGTTTCTGAAGCATTTCTGAAGCATTTCAGCATGATAGAACTGAGTGAAATGATATTTTATATTTGAACTTATTTTTAAAGAGTACAGAGGTAGACCTAAAACTTGTTGATTTTTTTTAATCACTCAAGAAACATTTCATGATTTAAAACAGGAGAATTTCTGATACTCCTTTATTTATTTATTTATTTTTATCTATTAAAGACTTCATTACATGGCCTCAGTAAATCTACCTACTTAACCCTGGTTTCTTTTCAAATGTTTATTTAAATTCTAGTTAGTTAACATATTGTGTAACATTGGTTTCAGGAGTAATTTAGTGAGACCTGGAATAGCCAGGCAGTCCTGAAAAAGAAAAAGGTGGAGGCATCACAATTCAGGACTTCAAGGTATATTGCAAAGCTGTAATCAAGACAATATGATACTGG
>RCUC01143141.1:0-53277 GCA_003697995.1 Taxidea taxus jeffersonii | reverse complement strand
TTTTTTTTTTAGCATGCCTACTGTGTAGGCTTCATGTTCATCATGTTTCAAGATGATGTCTACACCACCTCCACCAACATATCTGTTTAGGCATATAGTAAGAAGAAGAAAAGAAAGTGACACCAAGAGGCCATTGGGAGGGCACCTTGGTGGCTTAGTAGGTTAAGCAGCTGCCTTTGGCTCAGATCAAGATACCGGGGTCCTAGGATCGAGCTCCACATTGGCCTCCCTGCTCAATCCCCACTGAGTCTGCTTCTCTCTCTCCCTCTGCCCTCTCCCCACTCTTGTGCTCACTCTCTCACTTGTTCTCTCTCTCTCAAATAAATAAAATCTTTAAGAAAAAAAAATAGTCCTTTGGTAAGAAATAGGTTGCTTGGCCAGTATAGCTGCAAAAGAGGCTAGGAAATGGAATCTGTAGGCAAGTTTGCTTAACTGTATAACAATGTATTATTTTAGATTTATTATAATTACACATGCTGCCAAACCAGCAAATAATTACAGCAAATAATTCCTAGGAAAAGGACAACGAGCAGTTGAAGTTTACTTTTGAAAGCTTAGTAAGCAGTGCATCTGATTTATTTGGAGCTGGGACAGAAACAACAAGCACCACCCTGCGATATGGTCTCCTGCTTCTGCTGAAGCATCCAGAAGTCACAGGTATGGCCAGCATGGTGGGCAGGGTGTACTTCTGGGCATATAACTGATGTTTATAATGATGTTGGAGCACCTTCAAAGTGTTCATAGAACCCGAATTGGCATGTAAATATATATGCATTTTCTCTTTTTTCATCAGTCTCATTTGTGTTTCATCAGCTAAAGTCCAGGAAGAGATTGAACGTGTAATTGGCAGATGCCAGAACCCTTGCATGCAAGACAGGAGCCGCATGCCCTATATGAATGCAGTATTGCATGAGATCCAGAGATACATTGACCTTATCCCAAACAGCCTGCCTCATGCAGTGACCCGTGACATTAAATTCAGAAACTATGTCATCCCCAAGGTAAGATGTGTTTCTCTTACACCTGACTTCAGTGCTCTTGAAGTTCTCATATTCACAGTGTGGTTTCAGTCCTCTACCAGTACAGATGAGAGAGTGCAAGAATCATACATGTGGTAGCTTGATGGACTTTGTGCTGTTTCCAGTTTGAGGCTATACATTTTTATGACAGGTTTTGATATCTGGAGGTGTAATTCTTCCAAATTTGTTCTATTTCTTCAGTATTGTTTTGGCTACTCTTAGCTATTTACATTTCCAAATAAATTTTAGTATCAATTTGCCAATTATCCAAGGCACTTGGCAATGGTCTTTATCAGGGTGATAGTAAATTAATTTGGAAAGAATTGACATATTGGAATGTTGAATCTTTCAATTCATGGATATGATATATTCTCCTAGTTTATTTGGGGTTTCTTTAATTTTTTCAGTATTGTTTTCAGTATAGTGGCTTGTACATCTTTTAGATTTTTCCTAGGAAAATGATATTTTTAATGTTATTATAAATCGTATAATTTTTTAAATGCCTTTTCTACTTTTTTGGTATATGGAAATATAATTGATTTTATTTTTTTTTAACTTTATTTAAGCTTTATTTAAACATATAATGTAACCCCACCACCCTCTCCCAACCCCTCTTCCCCCCACCCCCCTCAGTTTGTTTTATGACATTAAGAGTCTCTTTTGGTTTGTCTTCCTCCTGATCCCATCTTCTTTCATTTTTACTTTTCCTACCACCTTAACTCCCACCCCCGTTGCATCTCCACTTCCTCATATCAGGGAGATCATGTGGTAGTTGTCTTTCTCCAGTTGACTTATTTCGCTAAGCATAATACGCTCTAGTTCCATCCATGTCGTCGCAAATGGTAAGATTTCATTTCTTTTGATGGCTGCATAGTATTCCATCGTATATATATACCACATCTTCTTTATCCACTCATCTGTTGATGGACATCTAGGTTCTTTCCATAACTTGGCTATTGTGGACATTGCTGCTATAAACATTCGGGTACACGTGCCCCTTTGGATCACTACGTTTGTATCTTTAGGATAGATACCCAGTAGTGCAATTGCTGGGTCATAAGGTAGCTCTATTTTCAGTTTTTTGAGGAACCTCCATGCTGTTTTCCAGAGTGGTTGCACCAGCTTGCATTCCCACCAACAGTG
Source organism: Taxidea taxus jeffersonii (assembly GCA_003697995.1). Taxonomy (NCBI): domain Eukaryota; kingdom Metazoa; phylum Chordata; class Mammalia; order Carnivora; family Mustelidae; genus Taxidea; species Taxidea taxus. The sequence goes on along the minus strand of RCUC01143141.1, from coordinate 51,115 downwards.
TAGGAGGGTTCCCCTTTCTCCACATCCTCGCCAGCATCTGTCATTTCCTGACTTGTTCATTTTAGCCATTCTGACTGGTGTGAGGTGGTATCTCATTGTGGTTTTGATTTGTATTTCCCTGATGCCCAGTGATGTGGAGCACTTTTTCATGTGTCTGTTGGCCATCTGGATGTCTTCTTTGCAGAAATGTCTGTTCATGTCCTCTGCCCATTTCTTGATTGGATTATTTGTTCTTTGGGTGTTGAGTTTGCTAAGCTCTTTGTAGATTTTGGATACTAGCCCTTTATCTGATATGTCATTTGCAAATATCTTTTCCCACTCTGTCAGTTGTCTTTTGGTTTTGTTGACTGTTTCCTTTGCTGTGCAAAAGCTTTTGATCTTGATGAAGTCCCAATAGTTCATTTTTTCCCTTGCTTCCCTTGCCTTTGGCGTTGTTCCTAGGAAGAAGTTGCTGCGGCTGAGGTCGAAGAGGTTGCTGCCTGTGTTCTCCTCAAGGATTTTGATGGATTCCTTTCTCACATTGAGGTCCTTCATCCATTTTGAGTCTATTTTCGTGTGTGGTGTAAGGAAATGGTCCAATTTCATTTTTCTGCATGTGGCTGTCCAATTTTCCCAACACCATTTGTTGAAGAGGCTGTCTTTTTTCCATTGGATGTTCTTTCCTGCTTTGTCGAAGATTAGTTGACCATAGAGTTGAGGGTCTATTTCTGGGCTCTCTATTCTGTTCCATTGATCTATGTGTCTGTTTTTGTGCCAGTACCATACTGTCTTGATGATGACAGCTTTGTAGTAGAGCTTGAAGTCTGGAATTGTGATGCCACCAACTTTGGTTTTCTTTTTCAATATTCCTTTGGCTATTCGAGGTCTTTTCTGGTTCCATATAAATTTTAGGATTATTTGTTCCATTTCTTTGAAAAAATTGGATGGGATTTTGATAGGCATTGCATTAAATGTGTAGATAGCTTTAGGTAGCATAGACACTTTCACAATATTTATTCTTCCAATCCATGAGCATGGAACATTTTTCCATTTCTTTGTGTCTTCCTCAATTTCTTTCATGAGTACTTTATAGTTCTCTGAGTATAGATTCTTTGCCTCTTTGGGTTTAGGTTTATTCCTAGGTATCTTATGGTTTTGGGTGTAATTGTAAATGGGATTGACTCCTTAATTTCTCTTTCTTCTGTCTTGTTGTTGGTGTAAAGAAATGCAACTGATTTCTGTGCATTGATTTTATATCCTGACACTTTACTGAATTCCTGTACAAGCTCTAGCAGTTTTGGAGTGGAGCCTTTTGGGTTTTCCACATATAGTATCATATCATCTGCAAAGAGCGATAGTTTGACTTCTTTTTTGCCGATTTGGATGCCTTTAATTTCTTTTTGTTGTCTGATTGCTGAGGCTAGGACTTCTAGTACTATGTTGAATAGCAGTGGTGATAGCGGACATCCCTGCTGTGTTCCTGACCTTAACGGAAAAGCTCTCAGTTTTTCTCCATTGAGAATGATACTTGCCGTGGGTTTTTCATAGATGGCTTTGATAATATTGAGGTATGTGCCTTCTATCCCTACACTTTGAAGAGTTTTGATTAGGAAGGGATGTTGCACTTTATCAAATGCTTTTTCAGCATCTATTGAGAGTATCATATGGTTCTTGTTCTTTCTTTTGTTAATGTACTGTATCACATTGATTGATTTGCGGATGTTGAACCAAACCTGCTGCCCTGGAATAAATCCCACTTGGTCGTGGTGAATAATCCTTTTAATGCACTGTTGGATCCTATTGGCTAGTATTTTGGTGAGAATTTTCGCATCTGTGTTCATCAAGGATATTGGTCTGTAATTCTCTTTTTTGATGGGATCCTTGTCTGGTTTGGGGATCAAGGTGATGCTGGCCTCATAAAATGAGTTTGGAAGTTTTCCTTCCATTTCTATTTTTTGGAACAGTTTTAGGAGAATAGGAATTAATTCTTCCTTAAATGTTTGGTAGAATTCCCCTGGGAAGCCATCTGGCCCTGGGCTTTTGTTTGTTTGGAGATTTTTGATGACTGTTTCAATCTCCTTACTGGTTATGGGCCTATTCAGGTTTTCTATTTCTTCCTGGTTCAGTTTTGGCAGTTTATATGTCTCTAGGAAAGCATCCATTTCTTCCAGATTGTCGAATTTGTTGGCATAGAGTTGTTCATAGTATGTTCTTATGATTGTTTGTATTTCTTTGGTGTTGGTTTTGATCTCTCCTCTTTCATTCATGATTTTATTTATTTGGGTCCTTTCTCTTTTCTTTTGGTTAAGTCTGGCCAGGGGTTTATCAATCTTATTAATTCTTTCAAAGAACCAGCTCCTAGTTTCATTGATTTGTTCTATTGTTTTTTTGGTTTCTATTTCATTGATTTCTGCTTTGATCTTTATTACTTCTCTTCTCCTGCTGGGTTTAGGCTTTCTTTGTTGTTCTCTCTCGAGTTCCTTAAGGTGTAGGGTTAGGTTGTGTATTTGAGACCTTTCCTGTTTCTTGTATCGCTTGTATCGCTATATATTTTCCTCTCAGGACTGCCTTTGTTGTGTCCCACAGATTTGGGACCGTTGTGTTTTCATTATCATTTGTTTCCATGTTTTTTTTCAATTCTTCTTTAATTTCCTGGTTGACCCATTCATTTTTTAGAAGGATGCTGTTGAGTCTCCATGTATTTGTGCTCTTTCCAAATTTCCTCTTGTGATTGAGTTCTAGCTTCAGAGCATTGTGGTCTGAAAATATGCAGGGAATGATCCCAATCTTTTGATACCTGTTGAGACCTGATTTATGACCCAGGATGTGATCTATTCTGGAGAATGTTCCATGGGCACTAGAGAAGAACGTGTATTCTGTTGCTTTGGGGTAGAATGTTCTGAATATATCTGTGATGTCCATCTCGTCCAGTGTGTCATTTAAGACCTTTATTTCCTTGTTGATCTTTTGCTTGGATGATCTGTCCATTTCAGTGAGGGGTGTATTAAAGTCTCCAACTATTATTGTATTCTTGTCAATGTGTTTCTTTGATTTTGTTATTAATTGGTTTATATAGTTGGCTGCTCCCATGTTAGGGGCATAGATATTTAAAATTGTTAGATCTTCTTGTTGGACAGACCCTTTGAGTATGATGTAGTGTCCTTCCTCATCTCTTATTATAGTCTTTGGCTTAAAATCTAATTGATCTGATATAAGGATTGCCACCCCAGCTTTCTTCTGATGTCCATTAGCATGGTAAATTGTTTTCCACCCCCTCACTTTCAATCTGGAGGTGTCTTCAGGTCTAAGATGAGTTTCTTGTAGGCAGCATATTGATGGGTTTTGTTTTTTTATCCATTCTGAAACCCTGTGTCTTTTGACTGGGGCATTTAGCCCATTTACATTCAGGGTAACTATTGAGAGATATGAATTTAGTGCCATTGTATTGCCTGTATGGTGATTGTTACTGTATAATGTCTCTGTTCCTTTCTGGTAATACTTTTAGGGTCTCTCTTTGCTTAGAGGACCCCTTACAATATTTCCTGTAGAGCTGGCTTGGTGTTTACAAACTCTTTCAGTTTTTGTTTGTCCTGGAAGCTTTTAATCTCTCCTTCTATTTTCAATGATAACCTAGCTGGATAAAGTATTCTTGGCTGCATGTTTTTCTCATTTAGTGCTCTGAATATATCATGCCAGTTCTTTCTGGCCTGCCAGGTCTCTGTGGATAAGTCTCCTGCCAATCTAATATTTTTACCATTGTACGTTACAGACTTCTTGTCCCGTGCTGCTTTCAGGATTTTCTCTTTGTCGCTAAGACTTGTAAATTTTACTATTAGATGGCGGGGTGTGGGTCGGTTCCTACTGATTTTGAGAGGTGTTCTCTGCGCCTCCTGGATTTTGATGCTTGTTCCCCTTGCTATATTAGGGAAATTCTCTACAATAATCCTCTCCAGTATACCTTCTGCTCCTCTTTCTCTTTCTTCTTCTGGAATCCCAATTATTCTAATGTTGTTTCGTCTTATGGCATCACTTATCTCTCGAATTCTCCCCTTGTGGTCCAGTAGTTGTTTGTCTCTCTTTTGGTCAGCTTCTTTATTCTCTGTCATTTGGTCTTCTATATCACTAATTCTGTCTTCTGCCTCATTTATCCTAGCAGTAAGAGCCTCCATTTTTTATTGCACCTCATTAATAGCTTTTTTAATTTCAACTTGATTAGACTTTAGTTCTTTTATTTCTCCAGAAAGGGTTTTTATTTCTCCTGACAGGGTTTCTCTAATATCTTCCATGCTTTTTCGAGCCCGGCTAGAACCTTGAGAATCGTCATCCTGAATTCCAGATCTGACATATTACCAATGTCTGTATTGATTAGGTCCCTAGCCTTCGGTCCTGTCTCCTGCTCTTTTTTTTTTTTTTGTGGTGAGTTTTTCCGCCTTGTCATTTTGTCCAGATAAGAATCCGCTATTCTCCTTGTTAAGTGAACTTGGTCTTGGTTGTATTTCTTTGATCTTCTGGGGGAGGGGCCTGTTGTAGTGATTCTCAGGTGTCTTTGCCCCAGGCGGAGTTGCACCGCCCTTACCAGGGGCCGGGCTAAGTAATCCTCTCAGGTTTGCTTTCAGGAGCTTTTTTTTTCCCCCTGAATGCTTTCCGTAGAGTTCCGGAGGACGGGAATGACAATGGCGGCCTCCAATCTCCGGTTCAGAGGAGCCGAGAGCTAGGGGCCCCAGTCTTCAGTGTGCCTTCATAGAAAAGCGTTTAATCCCTCCGGTCTCCCCAGCCCCCGTTTGCGCCCGGAGACCGCGCTTGGAGAAAATCGTGCGTAATCAGTCCCGTTTCACTGGCTTCTGGGAGCGCTCAGAGCTCACCCAGCCTGTGACCAAGCGTCTCTGTCTCTGGCAGAGTCCCACCTGGAGTCTCCGGACCCCGTAGATCCCTGAGCTCTCCCGGGTCGGAGTCTCCCCGGATCTTGTGGGGACCCCTCGCACAGAGCACCGGCCCGTGTCACAGACCATGGCTCTAGGAAACCTCGGTTCTGCCTCCGCAGTCAGCTTCCCCGTTCTAATACCTGTGAGCTCTGTGACACTCAGACGCCCCCGATCCTTCTGTGACCCCGTGGGACCTGAGTCCACGTTGTCCCCGTGAAGTCTTCACCCCAGTTTAGCCTCTGGAGTGATGTCCCTCCGTGGAGCCGACTTTTAAAAGTCCTGATTTTGTGCTCCGCCGCTTGCCGGGAGCCGGCCCCTCCCCCTGGGGTCTATCTTCCCGTCGCGTTGGATTCACTTCTCCGCTGGTCCTACCTTTCAGAAAGTGGTCGATTTTCTGTTTCTAGAATTGTTGTTTTTCTTCTCTTCGATCTCCTGTTGGATTTGTAGGTGTTCGGAATGGTTTGATAGGCTATCTAGCTGATCTCCTGCTGGCTGATGTCGTCTCAGCCTGCTACTTCTCCGCCATCTTGACTCCTCCCTGATTTTACTATTTTGATGACCTCATATCTAGCAACCTTTCCAAATTCACTTATCATTGTTAATACTTTATGGATTTATAATATCCATGTACGCAGTTCTGTGATCTTGTTAATTTTTGTTTTAATAATTAATATTTAGACTTTAAATTTTATGTACTTACAATTAGCTTTGATTTGAACCTTAGTAACCATGGATCACTCAAGCCTACTGTATTGGACATGACTGACCTAAGTGTTTTTTTTTTTTTTTCTGTAATATTTAAAACCTTATCTTCAGGGACTCCTCACTAGCTTAGTCAGTTAAGCATTTGCTGTCAGCTCAGGTCATGATCCCCGAGTCCTAGGATCAAGTCCAACATTGGGCTCCTTGCTAAGCCAGAAGCCTGCTTCTCCCTCTGTATGCTGCTCCTGCTCCTTGTGCTCTCTCTCTGACAAATAAATAAATAAAATCTTAAAACAAATATTCTAGCTGGGCTTGAAAAAAGCATAGAAGGTGTGCCTGGGTAGCTGTCATTGGGCATCTGCCTTCAGTTTGGGTCATGATCCCAGGGTCTTGGGATTGAGTCCCACATTGGGCTCCCCACTCAGTGGGAAGCCTGTTTCTCCTTCTCCCACTCCCCACTGCTTGTATTCCCTCTCATTGTCTCTCTCTCTCTGTTAACTAAATAAAATCTTTTAAAAAAGGAAAAGAAAAAGGCATAGAAGGCACTAGAGAAGCCCTTTCTAGAGAAATAAAAGAACTAAAATCTAATCAAGTTGAAATCAAATAGACTATTAATGAGATGCAGTAAAAAAAAAATAGAGGCTCTGAGGCTCCTGGGTGCCTCAGTGGGTTAAGCCTCTGCCTTCAGCTCAGGTCATAATCTCAGGGTCCTGGGATCGAGCCCTGCATTGGGCTCTCTGCTCAGCAGGGAGCCTGCTTCCCCCGCCCCTCCTCTGCCTGCCTCTCTGCCTACTTGTGATCTCTTTCTGTCAAATAAATAAATACAATCTTTAAAAAGATAGCAGCTCTAACTGTTAGGATAAATGAAGCAGAAGAAAGAATTAATGATATAGGAGACAAAAATGTTGAAGAATAAAGAAGCTGAGAAAGAGATAAACAACTACTGGATCATGAGGGGAGAATTCAAGAGATAAGTGATACCATTAAGTGAAACAATGTTAGAATAACTGGAATCCCAGAAGAAGAGTAAAGGGAGAGAGAGGCAGAAGGTATATTGGAGCAAATTATAGCAGAGAACTTCCTTCATCTGGGGAAGAAAATAGGCATTCAAGTCCAGGAGGCACAGAGAACTTCCCTTAAAATCAATAAAAATAGGTCAACACCTTGACATATGATAGTGAAACTTGCAAATCTCAGAGACAAAGACTAAATCCTGAAAGCAGCTCAGGACAAGAGGTTCATAACCTACAAGGGTAGAAACAATAGACTGGCAGCAGACCTATCCACAGAGACCTGGCAGGCGAGAAAGCACTGGCATGATATATTCGGGGAGCTAAATTAGAAAAATATGCAGCCAAGATACTTTATCCAGTTAGGATGTTATTCAAAATAGAAGGGGTGATAAAAACTTCCAGGACAAACAAACTAAAAGAATTTGTGACCACTAAACAAGCCCTGCAAGAAATATTAGATATTAAAAGGGATCTGTTACTCAAAGAGGGAGCCTAAAAGTAACATAGAACAGAAAGGAACAGAGACAATATACAGAAACAATAAGTTATACCAAAGAAAATTCATATATTTTTAAATATTTTATTTATTTATTTGACAGACAGAGATCACAAGTAGGCAGAGAGGCAGGCAGAGGGAGAGACAGAAGGAGGAAGCAGGCTCCCCGCTGAGCAGAGAGCCTGATGTGGGGCTCGATCCTGGGATCATGACCCGAGCTGAAGGCAGAGGCCTTAACCCACTGAGTCACCCAGGCGCCCCGAAAATTCATATTTTTAAGGGTAAAGTCAAGTGAGTTTTGATCAGTATGTAAGGTCGTATAATTAGCACAATTAAAGTATAAAACATTTCTATCATCTCAAAAATTTCCTCCATTCTTCTTTTACAGTCAATCCACCTCCCCTGCTTTCAACCCTTAGTAACCATTGATCTACTTCTGGTTCTATGGTTTTGCCTTTTAAGGAATGCAACATAATGGAATGTGACATAAAAGTAATATAATCTGAAATCACTATAAACCTTTATCTTTCTTATGTGACAGAATGTGTTTGAGATTAATCTTTGTTATCACATGTATCATTAGTTTGTTCCTTGTTTTGATGAGCAGTTTTCATCATATCAAGTGCCACAAATTGTTTATCCATTCACTAATTGATGGATATTTGGGTAATTTCCAGTTTGGGACCATTTGAATAAAGGTGCTGTGAACATTTGCATACAGATTTTTGCGTGGACATAAATTTTGTTTTCTTTTGGGTAAATGCTTAGGAGGGGGACTTTGCTTAACTGTTTGTAAAAAACTGTCAAACTGTTTTCTAAATGTGGCTGAGACATTTTACATTCCCACAAGCAACGTATTAGAGTTCCAGTTACCCTAGGCCCCCTCCACCACTTGCCATTGTTGGTCTTTTTAAATTTTAGATCCTATAGGAGATTGTGTAGTGATATCACATTTTGTTTTACTTCTATTTTCTGGATATAAAGGTGATTTGCTTCTTTTCATGTGCTAATTGACTACTCATATATGTTCTTTGGTAGAGTGTTTGGTGAAATTATATGCCTGTTTTTTATTGGGTCATTTCCCTTATTTAATTATTGCAATCCCTTATATATTTTGCATGCAAGTCTTGTATTACATGTAGGTGTTGCTAACATTCACTCTCAATCTGTTGGGTTTTTTTTCCTTTTTCCCTTTCTTTCTTTAGTTTTCAAAGAATGTCTTTCAAAGAGCAGAAGTTTTGGATTTTGATGGAGTCCAATTTATTAATTATTTCTCTTTGGACTTGTGCTTTTGTGTCTTATCTGAAAAAGTTGTTGCCAACACAATTTTCCAAATATATGCCCTTATGTTTTCTTCTACAAGTTTTATGCTCTTAGATTTTCCATTTAGGTCTGTGATCCATTTAAAGTTCATTTTTACTTATTGTGTAAAGTAGTAATTGTATTTTTTTTGGTTATGGATATCCACTTATCCCAGAATCATTTATTGAAAATATACTACCTTTTTAAATCTTAAAGTAACATTTTCACATACTACTTGTCTTAAAGTATATAAGCAATGATTTTTTTAAAAAAATAATTTGAGAGAGACAGAGATAGTGAGAGAGAGCATGAGTGGGAATGAGAGGGAGAAGCACACTCCCTGTGGAGCAGGGAGTCCGATGCGGGGCTTGATCCCAGGACCCTGGGTTCATGACCTGAGCCAAAGGCAGATGCACAATGACTGAGCTACCCAGGTGCCCCAAAAGCAATGACTTTGTAAATAAAATTATAGACCTTAAATATGATAAACTTAGAGGGTGGAATTTCCTTCCAATTTTTAATTTAAAAAAGTAAAAAATCTAAATAGCCTTTAAACACACACAGAATGACTATGTAATGTTTTATGTATATATAAACAACTTATATGAAAATGTGTATACATCTGTATTTTAAGTACATATCTACTTATGTCCATCAATTTACCTCACTCCTAAATACTTCACTATGTGTCTTCTAAGAATGAGGACTTTCTGCACAGCAATAACAGCATTCATCTCAAGGAATTATCATCTATACAATAATTTTATCTAATATAAAGCCTATAATTACATTTTTTCTGTTATCCTAAAGTACTCTTTTATAGCTTTTTTTGAAGGGGCATATAGTAGCTAATCAAGGAATAAGTATGTAATTTGATTATCTGTCCCTTTAGGCCCCTTTTATAAAGAAAAGTTCCATTTCCTTTATTTGTTTCATTTCAATACGCTGACGGTTTTGAGGAGACCAGGACAGTTGTCATCTGGAATATTCCTCAGTCTGGTTTGGGTGGTTTTTGTTTTTGTTTTTGTTTTGAGGTTAGATTCCACTCCTGTGTTTTGGGGAAGAAAATTACATAGGTGATGTTGTGTATGTCCCAGTGCATCACATTTGGCTAGAGACATACAATATCAATTTATACCATTACTGGTGATGCCGAGGTACTCACTTATGAAGGAGGTATCTGCCATAATTCTCTGTTGCTAGGGATCTATTTTTCATACGTGATTAATAAAAAAAATCTATGGCATGGTACTTTAAGACCTTGTAAATATCCTGTTTCCTAAATCATTGATCCAATAGTTTTAGCATTAATTAATGATCTTTACTTGAATTGTTGAAAAATTATGAGTTTTTAAATTTTATTAGTGTGTGTGTGTGTGTGTGTGTGTGTGTGTGTAGCTAGGATTTATCTATAACAAAGAGTTCCCCCACATTTTAATTTTTTAAAAGATTTTATTTACTTTAGAGAGTGAGTGGGGAGAGGGGCAGAGGGAGAGAAGAGACAGAATCTCAAGTACATCCCTGCTGTGCCATAATCCACACAAGATGTATGAAAACTGAAGTGACAAAATAGAGCAAAGAGTGAAACACACAAGTGTCCAAACATTGTGATCAGTGGAGGGAATTCAGAGGGCTGGCACCCAAGTAACTAAGCACTCGGTATTTCAGACCCTATTGGAGGCCATGACAGTAGCATCCTGACTAGCACTGGCCTTAATCTCATCCCTGTTTATTACTTGGTCTCTCTGGCTGGAAATCCCATGGCCTTCTTTGGACCTGGGATTCTTCATATGTAGATCAAAATATTGAATAAGTGATTTCCACATTTCTTCCAGCTCTACAACTTCTTTCTAACCCAGTTTATCTTCATCTGTTCATTTCAGGGCACAACTGTGTTAGTATCACTGACTTCTGTGCTACATGATGAACAAGAATTCCCCAACCCAGGGGTATTTGACCCTGCCCACTTCCTGGATGATAATGGCAACTTTAAGAAGAGTGACTATTTCATGGCTTTCTCAGCAGGTAATAAATTCCTTAGGTGCTGAAGGGGACAAAATATTTTGGGGGTGGGGTATCAGTTGAATTTTACATAGTGCCTGCCTTGGTGTGGGTTGAATTGTTCTTTGTCCATGACCAGAAACATCACTCCAGATATATCACTGAGCTACCAAGAGCTCCTCTAAGCAGCAGATGAAACTCATTTAGACTTTACTCACTGGCCATGAGAAAGGTATATAACTCCTCAACTTTGAGTTAAGTATTTTCTTTTTTTTTTTGTAAGATTTTATTTATTTATTTGAGAAAGAGTGAGAGCACAAGCAAGGAGAACAGGAGAAGGAGAAGCAGGGTCCCCGCTGAGCAGGAAGTCTGATGCAGGGCTCAATTCTAGGAACTCTGGGATCATGTCCTAAGCTGAGGGCAGATACTTAATCAACTGAGCCACCCAGCTACCCCAAGTTAAGTATCTTCTATGTGGAGCGCCTGGGTGGCTCAGTCAGTTAGGTGTCTGACTTTAACTCAGGTCATGCTCTCAGGGTCCTGGGATTAAGCCTTGCTTCAGGCTCCCTGCTCAGTGGGGAATCTGCTTGTCCCTCTGCCCCCCTCCCACCCACTCATACTCTCAAATAAATAAATAAATAAATAAATATTTTTAAAAAATATCTTCTCTGTGATATCCCTCACTTCCCAGAGTGAGCTCTGAGGTGACAAGTAACCACAAGCACAGCATGGACACCACAGGGGCTCACACTCTAGTTAGGGAAGCAGACTAGTAAACAGATCATTATAATCTGATCAGACTAGTGTTGTGGGAGAGGAAAGGCCAGGCTGCTCAGGAGACCAGAAGAGGAAGCTGCCTGCTTCCTGTTCACCCCCAGCCCACAGTGAGGCATGAACTGGAATAAGCAACATTCTAACAGCAGAAAGGGAATTTGAGCTGCCTCACAGCAGACAGGGAGTGAGGGAAAGAAGAGAAGATGGGGCACTTTTACAAAGTAGACTGTGGGAGAAGGATGTTTCTATAGACTGAGGTCAGAGCCTGCTAACCAACCATGGCATCAAGGAAGCCTTTGGAAAGTGGCAGAATGCCCTGCACCTGATTGTCCTCCACTCAAGATCATGTATCTTGGATATTGGGTCTCCACATCTATAGTGTGCACTGAGTCTCCAGCCATGGAATTCCCTTCAGTTATCTGATGGCTTTCAATACTTGCTTTGGGTCTTGCACTGTACATACCAAGATGTCAAGGACTGAGCCTTCCCTACAAGGAATGCACATTTTAGCATGGTAGAAAAAGATAAACAGAAAATTATGATTCAAGGTGAAGATCTATGCTTTAATTAAAGAGTGAATAAGATTCTGAGGATACCCAGAGAGAGCAAGACTCTACTGCCTGAGGGGATCACAGGGATTATAGAGAGGAAATAAGATGAGACATAGGTCCTGAAAGAAGTATAAGAGAATTGCACCTTAACTGAAGGGAACAGCATGAGATAAAGCTGGAAACGTCATGGTGTGTTGGAGATTGATGAAGAGTTGGTATGGCTAGAACCGAGAGTAGAGGGTTTGGAAGATGGAAGGAAGGATATGGAACCTCAGACTGGGTACAGAATGTGGAGGGCCAGTTCAACCCATTTGACCTCCTGTCATAGGACAGATCAGGGATGCACTGAATATTTTAAAGTGAGAGAGTAACACATTTAGATGTGTTTTTGGAATCATATGAAGGAAAAAAATCTTTGTTAAACTTTATGCCAGAGGTAGAAAGGGAGACACAGATATATGAGTTCCCTTCTCTTATTCCTTCTCCCTCCAATGCACTTGGTGAAGGGGGTGGGTTTCTACAAAAATGTATGGAAGCTGGAAATATGAAAAGAGCAGTTGTAATGTGGAAATACATAATGAAGTGCTTGATGTAGGCCTGATACTCAATAATTGATTGTTGAATAAAGGGTTCCCATCAAGACACTAGGTGAATAGCAAGCATTTCCATCCTTCTGTCCATCTGTCCCTCTAACCTTCCTTTCAGCTCTCCTTCAGCTTGGTCATTCATCAGATGTTTCTTGTGACATGTCTTGTGGCAGTTTAAAACATAGTGTTCAAGGAACAGATCCCTTGTGTTTGTTACTTTCAGGAAAACGAATATGTGTGGGAGAAGGACTGGCCCGCATGGAGCTGTTTTTATTCTTGACCAACATTTTACAGAAATTTACCCTGAAATCTCTGGTTGACCCAAAGGACATTGATACCACCCCAATTGCCGGTGGGTTTAGCCATGTCCCACCCCCCTACCAGCTCTGCTTCATTCCCATATGAGGAAGGGCAGACCATCTGCCTGCTGCTGTGCTGTTGTCTGTAGCTTCTCCTCCTCTGGGGCATCATTCACCTCCTCACCTCTAGGGATGCACTCTCTGACCTCAGCTCCTGTTTCCCCATTCCCTCCATACCCAGTGAACATCCAACCTCTGCTAAAGGAAAGTTTCCAGGGGCGCCTGGTGGCTCAGTTGTTTAAGTGTCTACCTTTGGCTCAAGTCATGGTCCTGGAGTCCTGTGACTGAGCCCCGAATCGGGCTCTCTGCTCAGCGGGGAGTCTATGTCTCCCTCTCCCTCTGCTCCTCTCTGGCTCATGCTCGCTCATGCTCTCTCGCTTCCTCATTCTCTCTCTCAAATAAAACTTTTTTTGGGAAAAAAAAAGAGGAATGTTTCCAGAATTTCATTACACACATGCTGTGCTGTTGTTTATACTCTGTAACACTTGTATTTGGCACCACATATACTTCTCTAATACTGAGCTGTTACTCTATTATCACCGTGAAACAAAACCAAATGATTAGTATAAGCTAACATACAGCCATTTGTCCTCTGCGTGTTATAAATGGAAAGCATCACTATTCGCTGAGCCAGTTCTTAGACTTTCCTTCTTTGTGCATAATATAGGTAAGAAATGGAAGAAAATAGAGTCCAAAGAGGCCACACCACGCCATCCTCATAATGATAAGCACAGAGAGGGACAAAGAGGGAGAGGGCAGGAAAGCTCTCTTGGCTCTGTGCCACCTACAGTTACTTGAGGTTTGAATTTGAAAGTGAGAAAAGTTATGTCCAGGAGCTGGGTAATAGAATTTCAGCCATGAGGGAAAGGAATAATTCATGTTAGAATCCATTTCTCTGCTTTGGTGTCACTTTGAACACCAAAGATTTGACATGTTGTTATGAATTTGTTTCAAACTTAGAGTCATGTGTTAACATATGCTTTCATATTGCTCATCAAATCTTCTAAGTGTCATTCTTTGCTCTCTGACCTAGAACAAAATCCCTGGGGGGCATCACTAGATATTCTTTTTTCTACTTTCCAACACATTGTTTTATACCCAACACAAGTGTGATGGCTTATCTAAAACAGACAACTAAACATCTTATACCAGTCAAATAATTTCCATAATTTTTTTCTAAGTTATGAAATGAGCATCACCTATTAACCTTCTGCCTGCTTCTCTCCTAGAGAAAAATTTTATACTTTGCCGTGCATTTTTAAAATAACATATGAGGTAGATGTGTAAGGTTTTACAAGCGAGATACACACGATACCAGGCGAGATAGGCACAAGGCAAGGTTTATTAAAGGTGCCCTGGGGCGAGGTTCCAGGACTCCAGAGAGGGGAGTTGGGGAAGTTGCCCGAGGGCACCTTTAATAAACCTTGCCTTGCGCCTATCTCACCTGGTGTCGTGTGTATCTCGCCTGTAAAACCTTACATTTGGTGCCGAAACCCAGGAGGAGATCAAGCCCCCATCCTGGTGGGGAGGCTCTCTCCTCTCCCTATCTGGACCTGGACCTGTCTTTCCGAGCACCCCTATCAATACCGGGTGAGTTTCTCCAGATCCAGCGCCTCTGTCTGAAAAGCCCTGCCCTAATCGCTGCTGCGTCAGGGCTGACCCCGCAGTCACCAGGTGACCTCTGTGACTCCGGAGAATTGGGAGACGTCCTAATTTTGTGGCAGTCGACACTGTCTGTCCGCCATCCAGTGTTGGACGAGGTGATACCTTCCTCCAAGCCTCGGATTGCCCAGCAAGGGATCATGGGGACCTCCCAATCCAAATTTGACCCCAGAACACCCTTAGGGTGTCTGTTGGCTAAACTTAAGTCCCTGGAACCTGACCAGGACCTGCGAAAGTGACGTTACTGTACTGTCGCTTGGCCACAATACTGATTAGACAATCAGTCCCAATGGCCTCCGGAAGGCACGTTTGATTATCAGATTCTCATGGACCTAAATAACCTCGGCAGACACCAAGGCAGATGGGCCAAGGTCCCTTATGGTCAGGCTTTCCGAACCGGTGCCCTTGTCTCCCCTTCCCCCTCCCCACTCCTATCCCAACTCCTGAAAAAACTTACCCCTTCCCATCCTGGTATTGCCCCCACCGACTGTCCCCTTGTGATAAAATTGGGGAAATCATTCAGGAACCCAATGAAAACCCAGCCATATTTCTAAACAGATGGCATTTAAAGTCTTTAACTCCCAAGAGGAGGCAGCAGAACTTAAGCGCCAAGCCAGACTCCAACAGAAGGTCCAACTGCAGACCCAAGCCCTGGTAGCATCCCTGAGGCCGACAGGTTCTGAGGGTCAACAGAAGGGAGCACCTAACCACATCCCTCCAGGGGCCTGTTTCAAATGTGGAGCCAAGGGACACTGGGCCAGTCAATGCCCGAATCCAAAAGTGCCTACTAGGCCGTGCTCTCAATGCCGCATCATGGGCCACTAGAAATCGGACTGCCCCAGCCTCAGGGGATTCCTGACACCTCCACGCAGGAGAGACCCCCAGATGGTAAGTCCTGCCTTCCAGCTTCTCGGACTGGAGGATGATTGACAGAGCCTGGACTCTGACACCCTTCTCACCCATGCCGAGCCCAGGGTCTCACTCCAGGTAGCGGGTAAGTCCATTTCCTTTCTGTTGGACCCGGGCGCTACCTATTCTGTCCTGCCTTCCTACTCGGGTCCTACTGGTCCCTCCCCAGTTGCAGTTATGGGAATTGACGGAACTTCCTCCACTCCAAAGGCCACCCTCCCCCTTACATGTAGCCTGGATGGGTTCCCCTTCTCACACTCCTTCCTCATTATCCCTTCCTGCCCCGTTTCCCTACTAGGCAGGGACATCCTCCACAAGCTTCAGGCAACCATACGTCTCTCTCCCTCATCCTCCCTCTACTCCCTTCTGAATCACTGTCTATCCCAGACTGTCTCCCCTCCATAGACCCACAGGTGTGGGATATGTCCAGATCTGTGGTAGCAACCCACCACACCCCAGTCACTCTATTGCCCGGCAGATGGCCTTAAACTCTTCACCAGCCCCCCTCCCATTCCTCAACACTCCCCACAGTCCCTCATACACTGATAAGGAGATTCAGGCCCTTGAGACATTAGGTGGCAGGTTAGGCGACAAGGGATGGTATTATGTCCAGGACAAGATTGCCCTCCCGATGGCCTAATCCACACCCTCATTACTGACATCCTCCAGTCTCTTCAAATTGGTCCAAAGGCCCTATACCAATTTCTCCAACCTCTCTCTCACCACCCCCTCCTCCAAAAGATCATTAAGGAGGTACACCAGGCCTATAGAACCTGTTCTGCGGTCAATGCCCAGGGCAGCCTCCGTAGACCGGGACCCACCCATCAGCTCCGTGGGCATCAGCCAGGCGAGGACTGGCAACTTGACTTCACTCACATGCCTCGACATAAAACCTTACAAGATGTACATATACATAATGTATGTCCAAAGTACATATTCACACATAATATATATTATACATACACATATACACATGAGATTAAAAATGATCTTTACCACTGTCCTCATATTACACATAATATTCTACAACTTGCTGTTTTTCTACTATACAGTATGCCAAAGAAAATTCTAAATAATAAAAACATGGGCATGAGGCCCCTGAGTGACTCAGTAGGTTAAGTAGCTGCCTTCAGCTCAAGTCGTGATCTTTGGATCCTGGGTTTGAGCCCCGTATTGGGCTCCCTGCTCAGTGGAGAGCTTGCTTCTCCCTCTCCCTCTGCCTGCCGCTCTGCCTACTTGTGTTCTCTCTATCTCTCTGTCAAATAAATAAATAAAATCTTTTATTTATTATTTTTTAAAAGATTTTATTTATTTATTTGTCAGAGAGAGAGGGAGAGAGAGCAAACGAGCACAGGCAGACAGAGAGGCAGGCAGAGGCAGAGGGAGAAGCAGGCTCCCTGCGGAGCAAGGAGCCCGATGTGGGACTCGATCCCAGGACGCTGGGATCATGACCTGAGCCGAAGGCAGCCGCTTAACCAACTGAGCCACCCAGGCGTCCCAAATAAAATCTTTTTTAAAAAATATTTTATTTATTTATTTTTTAGAGAGAGAGAGAGAAAGCACGAGCTCAGGAAGACAGAGTGGTAGACAGAGGAAGAGGGAGAAGCAGGCTCCCCGCTGAGCAAGGAGCCCAATGTGGGATTTGATCCCAGGACGCTGGGATCATGACCTGAGCCAAAGGCAGCCGCTTAACCAACTGAGCCACCCAGCTATCCCGGAAAGAAAAGTTTTTAAGAAAGGAAAAAAAAAAAAAAGAAATTTAAAAAATTAAAGCTGAAAGATTAAAGAATCATGGGAGCAAAGCCATGAATTTTATGTGCTGCATTCCCCTAGGGCTGAGGTTTTGCAGTTTTCATTGATCAGTACATTTCATCCCAGCTGAATGTTCTTGCCAATCATCTGGGAGAGGGGCCTGCTGTGCTGATTCTCAAGTGTCCTTACCTGGGGGCAAGCTAATTCATCTGCTCTGGTTTGCTCTCTGTGGCTTTTGTTCCCTGAAGGTTTCCGTACAGCTTTGGAGGATGAGAATGAAAATGGCGGCCTCCCAATCTGTAGCCCCAGAGCTGAGAGCTCAGAGCTCCACTCCTCAGTGTGCCCTCAGAGGAAAGCACTCAGTCACTTTTGCCTCCCTGCTCTCCGGCTGCACTCCGTGCTTATGTGGCCTGTGACCCAGTGTTTCTATCTCAGGTAAGGACCCTGTTTTGAGTTTCCGAACCCTGAAAACTCCCGTGGCTTGCTCCTGCACTGCTCCTCCTGGAGGAGGAAGGTGGGTCTCACAGGTTCTGCAGCTTGTTGGGTCCCTGCTCAGAGAGTAGTGGTCTGACTGTGCCATAGATCCTGGTATATGACCCTGAGTTGACAGTCTCAACTCTGTTTTTGCAGCAGGCTTCCCCACTCCAATACTTGGGAGCTCTGGCCGATTCAGGCGCCCCCCCCTAGTCTTTCTGTAACCCCAAGCATCCTGAGACCACACTGTCCCCCACAGGCACCCCCCCAGTCTTTCTGTAACCCCAAGCGTCATGAGACCACACTGTACCCCACGAGGGCTCCACCCCCTGCTTAGCCACTAGACTGATGTCCCTCAGCAGAGCAGACTTCTAAAAGTTCTGACACTGTGCTCCCCTGCTCTATCTCTTGCCAGGAGCCAACTGATGGAGGCTCCCTCCCCCCAGGGTCTATCTTCCTAAATATAGCCTTGGATTCACTTCTCTGCACATCCTACTTCCAGAAAGTGGTCACTTTTCTGGTCATAGAATTGCTGCTATTTTTTTCTTTGATCTTCTGTTGAGTTCACAGGTGTTGAGAATGGTTTGATAGCTATCTAGGTGAATTCCTGGGGTTAGAAGATATTTAGGTTTTCTAGTCCTCTGTCATTTGTATTCTCTCCTTGGTCTGTAGTACTTTGACCTTGTGGTGTCTTTAGTTCTGGAATCTGGTGTTACTGTCCTCATAAAATGAATTCAGAAGTGTCTTCACTTCTTTTCTGAATGATTTTATGTTGTCCTGATATGTTTTTTTTTTTTTCTTTTTCCTTTTTTGGTTAACTAATGAAGCCATATGAGCTTGGAGTTTCCTTTGTTGGAAAGTTTTTATTTACTAATACAACTTTTAAAATTTTATAGGGCTTTTTAAGCTTGCTATTTCTTGTTGGTTCAGATATGGATTTTTACATCTTTTAAAGAATTTGCCCATCCCGCCTGGGTTGTCAAAAGTCTTGTTTGTAGTAATTTCTTACTCTTTAATGTTCTGAAAGCACTGTAGTGTTGTCCCTTCTTTTATTCCTGATACTGGTATGTTTTCTCTTTTTTTTCTAGCTAGAAGTTTATAAATTTTATTAATCTTTATTTTTTTAAGATTTTATTTATTTCCTTGAGAGAGAGACAGAGCATGAGTGGGGTGAAGGAGCAGGGGGAGAGGGAGAAGCCAACTCCTCGCTGAGTGGAGAGCCCAACAGAGAGCTCTATTCTAGGTCCCAAAGACCATGACCCAAGCTGAAGGCAGATGCTTAAATGACCCAGGTGCCCCCCACTTCTTAAATTTTATTTATTTATTGGAGAGAGTGAGACTGAATTAATATTTCCAGCTTCTGGGAAAAAGAACCAGCTTCTGCTTTCATTAGTTTTTATTTTTTGATCTTCTCCTTTTTATTTCATTCATTTCTGCTTTTGTATTTTATTTCTAACTTCATGATGTCTTTTAATTTAATGTTCTCTTATATATTAAGGGGGAAGATGATGTCATTGATTTGAGATTTTTCTTCTTTTTCTATCTTAGGTATTCTAAGGCTTTAAGATTTCCTCTGAGTGTCCTGTGCTAGCTGCGTCCCCATAAATTCTGGTAGGTTGTATTTCCATCATTATTCTTTTTATCATTTTTTTCATTTTATCATTTTTTTTCATTTTATCATTTTTATCATTATTATTTCTCTTGTGATTTACTCTTTTACCCAATGATGACTTAGATGTGTGGGGTTTAACTTTCCTATGTTTGGGGTTTTCTTGTTATATTTTAAAAATTACTGAAGTTGGGGCACCTGGGTGGCTCAGTGGGTTAAAGCCTCTGCCTTCGGCTCAGGTCATGATCCCAGGGTCCTGGGATCGAGCCCCGCATCGGGCTCTCTGCTCAGCGGGGAGCCTGCTTCCCTTCCTTTCTCTCTGCCTGCCTCTCTGCCTACCTATAATCTCTGTCTGTCAAATAAATAAATAAAATCTTAAAAAAAAATTACTGAAGTTTACTTAGTATGGTTTTCCTTCAACTTGCATTCATTGGCTTACTATATTTTAAACTAGTAATTTAGGCCATTTGCTTTAAAGCACAATTAATTTTTTTTTTCCTCTGAGGTACAGAGTAAAAGGAGCTGCCATTTAAAGTGTCTGGAGTTCAGTTTTTCTTTTCTAGAAATTTTCTTTTTTTAAATTTATATAAACATTTATTAATCCTTATGGTCAAATTGAAAAAGAGTTCTGTTGAATTTAGGAGAGTTGATAATATAATTAATTAGGTTGATAATATAATTAATTGGAGATAGGAGATCTACAATATATAATTGATAATTGATAGTTGATAATATAATTAATTGGAGATAGGAGATAGGAGAGTTGATAATATAATTAATTAGGTTGATAATATAATTAATTGGAGATAATTTGGGCCTGGGTAGAGGGCATGGGTCAGGTTGAGTGTTTCTGTCTAGGGGTGCCACCTAAGGTTGGGGTGGCTTCAGGGGTGTACGGCAGATATCTCCTGCTCTGAATCCTTTGCGGCAGATGGCACGGTTTCCTTCTGGCTCATATGTGGAGTCCTCTGGAATGGCTCAGGTGTCCTTTTGGGTAGGGCATGGGAGCCAGGACTCTGGAGACAGAACTTGAAAAACCAACCTAGGGTTAGGGTTAGGGCCTAGAGGCATGGCAGGCTCAATCTACCAGTGCCAAGGTGAGTGCCCCAGGGGGTGGGGGGTTGAGTTGATGCCGTGGGTCTGGCTGAGTGTCAGTCTCTGGGTTTGTGTCCAGGGGGCTGTCTCCAGTTGGGGGGTGGCCTCAGGTGGGCTTTGGTGCCAGGTCTCTGGAAACAGACCCCTCTAAGCCTAACCTAGGATCAGTGTTGGGGTCAGTTTTAGGGTCACGGGTTACAGTCAGGGGTTAGGGATAGGGTTTAGAGGTTTGCTAAGGTTAGTTTATTTGCCTTTTTTTTTTAAGATTTTATTTATTTATTTGACAGACAGAGATCACAAGCAGGCAGAGAGGCAGGCAGAGAGAGGGGGAAGCAGGCTCCCTGCTGAGCAGAGAGCCCAATGCGGGGCTTCATCCCAGGACCCCGGGACCACGACCTGAGCCGAAGGCAGAGGCTTTAACCCACTGAGCCACCCAGGTGCCCCAATTTACCTTTTAATACAAGATATCCATGCTTAAATAAGATATTTTCTTAGAGTATTTTACAGTGAGTAAAAGTTAATGTGTAACCCAAATAGTCACAGAGAAGAACCAAATGTTCCAATATTTCTTGACATTTATGTTTTATGGTCAAAATAATTAAAAATTGAGTTGCTCTGTGACTGTTCTCCCAGATGAAATCACTGGCCCTGTCTTTCTGGTCTTGGCTAAAAGCATCTTCTCAGTAGCCTTCCTTAATGGGCCTCTCTGAATAGAAAGATTCTCTCAGCCCTTAGCCTGCATTCCTTCCTATCATTGATACACTGATTATATTCCACGCTCTTTTGCAAGCTCCCAGGTGGGACTAGAGCTATACATTTGCACTAAGCAGATACTCCATAAATATTTATTAACTGAGCAAGTATGGGTTTTTTAAATAAAAAATATCCAGGTTTTATCAGTGAATTATTTTTTACCATATTATAATATATTTGGAGAAAGCTATTGCTCCATGAATATACATCTGTCAAGGCTGTGGCTTCCTTATGTCCTGTGTCATGCTTCCCTGAGCTAGCTGGAGCTCTCATGACCCATGTATGAAGCTCAGCTTCAAACCTGAGGGGTGAGTTCTGTGAAGGCACTGGGGGGCATTTGTGGGGGGGTGGTTTCCCTGCCAGACACCACTGTGTCATCTGGGGCCAGGTGTGATGTGAGCAGCCCTTCTTTCCCTAGCTTTTTCCATCCTCCTCTACCCTCTGTTCACATGTGGGTTTCCCACCAACCATATCTTTGCAGACAAACTCTGAGATGGCCTATGGCTTGGGACTCCATTGACATCACAGAGTCTCATTATAACCAATGTCAGAGGTTTCTGTGGCACTGATATGACCTTTGTTCCCAGAATATGCCCCATGAAGAGTCCCATGAGAGTCTGGGAGTCCAGGAAAGATAAATGGGTGATTGCGGCTCTAGCTAAAGCCACTCTGGGGGATCATCCTGGAGGCCATCTCACATCTCAGTCTGACTCTTTTGCTGATTTCCAATATGACCTAGGGGAGTCACTTCATTGGAGCTTCAGGCTCATCATTTCTAAAATGAGGAAATGTTTTTAGATTAATGGATTCATTCAAGACTATGGAATGAACTCCTAGGAAGTTCTGGGCAGTCTCCAAGATGGATTCTATCTCAGGAGTTCTGACTCCCATCCTCCCTGCTCCTATCAAGTATCCCCATTGGAGACAATGGCTGTTCCATGGAAATTCCCCAGAGCAACACTGGACTAGCAAGTGTCTTCAAGGTGTATCTCCATGCCATCTGATGTGGCTGAGGGGCCATGAGCAATTCTGAACCCAAACCAAGGTTTTGGCTGTGCTGCCTTACTTGCACGAAAATAGCAGTGCCTGGATCAGGTCTTCACTGCAATAGCTGAGCTGGCTTAGTGAGGAACTTGCCCAGGACACTAGTCCCATAACACTGTGAGAGCACTTGGAGTCCACAGTTAACAACATATAGTTTCTTTTATTTAATAAAATTTTATTTTATTTAATAAAATTTTATTTAATAAAATAAAAATCTTTTATTTATTTATTTATTTATTTTTATCAACTGATTTTTTTTTTTTTGAAGAGCCATTTCCAGGTTCAGCTCTTTTTTTTAAAAAAGATTTTATTTATTTATTTGACACAGAGAGAGAGCACAAGCAGGCAGAGAGGCAGGCAGAGGGTGGGGGGAAGCAGGCTCCCTGCTGAGCAGAGAGCCCAGTGCGGGGCTTGATCCCAGGACCCTGGGATCATGACCTGAGCTGAAGGCAGAGGCTTAACCTACTGAGCTACCCAGGCGCCCCTAAATAAAATCTTTTTTAAAAAATGTACTCTATACTATGGCAGTGATGGGAAAAGTGAATGATGGGGTCAGAGAGGGGAATGTGAGTTCCAAGAAGCAGGCTGGAGTCATCAAGGGTAGGGGGTGTCTCTTGGAGGAAGGGACCAGGAAGCTTGTCACAGGTTACAGCAGTGCAGCATCAGGGTGTGTGCTCTGCCTGATCCATGACCCTTAGGGGCATTGGGGGCATTCTAGCTGCAGAGGATCTACAGACTGCAAATTGGCCTAAGCAGAGCCTCAGGTATTGTACTTGGTATTCCTGGTACTTGGTATGTCTTCTTGGTTCCTGGGTGTGGCTCTTCCTCTGCTTCTGGAGCCTGTTGATTCTCTTGTTTTCCTCTGAGCTGCACTATTTTGTACGGATTCAGTACTGTTAGTTGACACAAATTCTTGCTGAAAAGAAGTGGAATAGAAGTCATCCTTGTTTCCCAAGTAGACCCAAATAGATTCAATAGTAATAGCCTTTTCCCAGGCCCCTGGGCCTTCATCTGCTAGCCAACTCCGAGATTTTTGAAAGCATCTTCTATTCGTAATAGGTTGAAAGAATTAGTTTGGTTTTTAAAAAATTCAACAAAGTCACACTTTTCATAATCTAAACAATGATCTGTAAACATTGGATGAACAAGGTTTGACAGCATGAAGGAAGAATTGGCTTTGCAGTGGGGTGTCGGGCAGTGTTTACTCACTGTTGCCTCATGTGGCCACTCTCCAGATAGCACGTGGTCGAATGTGATCCAACTTAACAGATTCAAGGAAGAATAAGACAGAAGAAGGTTGGCCCCTGAATTCCTTAGCTCCTAAAAACCATCCTCTAATTTATGAGTGATATTCTAAATCGAGTATATATTAATTTTTTTTTATTTGGCAGACAGAGATCACAAGTAGGCAGAGAGACAGGCAGAGAGAGAGAGGAGAAAGTAGGCTCCCCAATGAGCAGAGAGCCCAATGTGGGGCTCGATCCCAGGATCCCGGGATCATGACCTGAGCCGAAGGCAGAGGCTTTAACCCACTGAGCCACCCAGGCGCCCCTAAATCGAGTATATATTAACTAGATATTAGGATTAGGATCAGGGTCAAGTTGCATACATTAATTATGGACAGCTTTTTGTATGTCATCTTACCTGCCTAAGGTGTTTTAAGAAATAAAATGGGAGAGGATTTAGTCACCAAAGCACTGAGCACATGACCTGTCCCAGGAAATTGGTAACTAAATATAATTATTGTTTCATCTTAGCTGAGGACCAGGAGCTGGTCCTACAGGTACTTGACAAGTAGCATCTGTGGCCAGCTGGCCATCTCCCCCTGACACCCACCCCCAGCTCAGCACATCCTCTGCTCTACTTAAGGGCAGCAAACAGACAGACCAGGTGCAGGTGTGATTCCCTCCTGTCAGGCATGGCTTGCTTCCAACAGGTAGAGAAGTAGGCCAGCTCACATGCACATGATGTGTTCTTTTGCTTCCTTGCTGTCTGCCTCCTCTTTCTGTCACCCTGGTCCTGAAACTTTAGCTCCTGGGAGAACTTGGGTTTGCAGATTTCTGTGGACATTTCGATGTGTAGATCCGTGTTGCCTTTGTTCCCTGTCCTTGCGTTGGAGATGAAAGCGCAAAAAGCCATCATACTCTGAAAGCAGCAAAAAGAAATATCAAGTGTGCTTTGCCCCGGCACCTCAGGCTTGAAAGCCATGGCCACCTACATACTTCATATTCTACACAATCAGCTTTAGGGTCCCACAGATGCATGTGAAATGAAATTGTACTGAAAGAAATCTCATTACTGAACTTTTGCCTTGCAGAAGACAGTTTAGGGACACTGCCCCTCACCTGCCCTGTCGTTTTTGGTCTGGCCAATGCCCAGTCACACTAACACATGTAGCCACACAAAGGCACAACTGAGACATCCCCCTGGAGCACTCCTGGTCGCCCCTGGTCTGGCCAACCCTGCACACCCTCAGTCCTCCTGAGCATCCTCCGTAGTGACATAGCTGTGATCATCCTCCTGGAACATTCCCAGTCCTCCTGCACCCAGGTCTGGCCAATCCTGCACACCCCCAGTCCTCCTGAGTGTGCCCTGTCATGGCACTTGTCACATAAGGCTGTCACTTGTTGTTGTTTCTTTGTCCTTTCTGCTTGGAGTAGATTTCTCTCACAGATGCCTGGTTGCATGACAGGTGGATGAATGGTTTCAGAATCTTTCGTCCTGGAACAGCAGGTGTCCTTCAAAACCTTGGTGGGCAAGGGGAGTCTCTGTCCCTCTATGTGCCCCCAGCCTCGGTGGAACATAGTGTCCAGGACAAGGGACTTGGGAGTTCTCCCAGATGAAGTTTGTTCTATGAAGGTGGCTTCCTTCCGAGATCACTATGGAACCACATTGCATGGCTGTTCCTGTGAGACAGAAAGCACGGTACTGTACTGTGTTCTCCTTGCACTCTGTGGCTAACAAAGAGGAAACACACGCTCACACTCAGAAGTGCACACTTACACCTCCGTTTCTGAGCGTCACTACCATGTAAACTACACTGAATTCCTGTTGGGCTGCAGACATGTAGACGTGCCATTCAAGGTTTAAACAGAGGAGGATGGAGATGAAGTCCTGGCTAAAAGGATGGAAGTCCTTGCCTCTGGGGCTGAAAACTTAGATTTTACCCAGAAAGCGCTATGTTCTATTCAAAGAAGTGACATGATGCTAGGATCTTTGAGACCAGGGATCGACACAGACTTTTCTGGAAAGTCTGCTGTAAAGATTTTCTGTTAGATATTGCAGTCCATGTGGTGTCTCTGAAAATGACTCCTTTCTTGCATTGTGGCTTGAAAGCAGCCACAGACCATCCATAACTAATGCTCTAGCCACACTTGATTGACAGAATACAGGGGGAGGTCCCATTTGGCCCCTGGGTGGTAGTTTCACACACCCCAGAATTGCAACATGATGGATGAAGGGGGAGAGGGCTCTTCTTTTCCAGTGGCAGAATGGGAGTACACTGGGATCTATCCTGCCTGACCCCAACCCCTCCTCTTGAAAGGAAAAAAAGATGATAGCCAACAATTAGCCAACAATTAAGGCTTCAGGTATTCTGCCTTTCTCTGTAGGCCCCCAAGCTTGCCACAAGATGTTTGTCTATGGTCGAACTCCATGCAGGTATTGTTTGGCTGAGTCAGTCCTCTTGCCTGGTGGGTATATCTTGTGGGTTATATACCACACAGATGTTCATCTTGTTCAGGCCAAGACCATGAGCACCTTTAGGGTTCTGAGTTAGCAGAGGATCTAGCATGTCTAGCAGAGGATCTAGCTTCAGTCCAGTTCAGCC
Source organism: Taxidea taxus jeffersonii (assembly GCA_003697995.1). Lineage (NCBI taxonomy): Eukaryota > Metazoa > Chordata > Mammalia > Carnivora > Mustelidae > Taxidea > Taxidea taxus. The sequence continues at coordinate 25,302 of RCUC01143141.1, read as the reverse complement.
CTCAGCAATGTTATGGAGCACCTGGCTTCCTGGGCCCTCTGTGGCACTGGCATGGGCCTGGCCTCGGCCACTTCTGCAGTCGTGATGGAAAAGCCCCTGGCCCATGCTTGGGTCTGCAGTCTGGGACCCGAGTTTCCTCCCACCTCTTTGGCTGGAACCAGGTCACATGCCCATGGGTGAGCCAATCCCTGGAGCCAGGGAGAGGAGCTGTGGAGACTGGCACAGGTTGTTAGGACATCTGTTGTAATGACTTTTCTAATGGTGGTGGTGGCAAGATCTTCTGGGATGCATTTGTTAATAAAACAAATATTAATTCCTGATAGTAAGTGGGTCCGAGGTGCTGGCTTAACACCTAGTACCTCAGTCCCAGTTCCTCGGTACTGCTGTACTACTCTGCAGAGACAATGGCTAAGTATGAGCAAAGTGGATCGAAACAGGTCTGGAGTGCACAAGGGAATGGTGTGTGTGTGTAGGTGATTAGGGATAATAGCTCTGGCCAAGCTGTATCTCCAATTTACCTAGGTTCAAGGTGCAGGGAATCCATGGTGTTTCACTGTCCATCATTTTGCAGATGAAGAATATGCCTTTGCATGGAATATGGCAAGACTTGTTCCAAGTAGTCTCTAGTTGGTATAGAGGTTGAGGAGAGCAGCACCCTCCATCTGCTGGGATAGGCACGAGAGGCTGAATGCTCTCAAGAAAGTGTCTGGCTTTCGCAGGCCTCACTGTGAGCCTGCACGCAGGACTAACGAGGACGGTTCACAGTTTAGTTCTAAGCATGGAGTATTGGAAGAATGTAGTGCCCCATGTAATCCTGGGAAGGGGACAGATCTAGAGTCCACTGTAGAGTTACTTCGTGGGAGTGGTGGTGATCTGCACCATCCACTTCATGAGATGTCTGTCCTCTATTGAGTTCTGGGTATGGTTTCTGTGACTTTGTTGTAACGGCTGGGATTTTCAAGGAATGGGATATTTTTGGCTTCACTGTAAGAGTTGGTTCATTGGGAGTGGGCAAGTCCCATTCTGCTGGTGAGAAGTGTGTCTCTAGTGATTGGAGTGTGTATTACAAGCCTAGAGGTCAATGGTGAGGTGGTTACAGTGGTCAGCAGGCTACTGTTTTGTTTTTAGATTTTGTTTATTTATTTGACAGAGAGAGATCACAAGTAGGCAGAGAGGCAGGCAGAGAGAGAGGGGGAAGCAGGCTCCCTGTTGAGCAGAGAGCCCAATGTGGGGCTCGATCCCAGGCCCCTGAGATCATGACCTGAGTCGAAGACAGAGGGTTAACCCACTGAGCCACCTAGGCACCTCAGCAGGCTCTTGTTATTGATGATTTTTATGGGTGAATTCCATGGGATGAGATGTTAGATCTTATGGTTAGGGATCCTCATTAGGTGCCCATAAATGGTGCTTTTTCTGAGTTTCATATTCGATATCTTTTTATTGCTTCTAATAGCCCTCCTTGTACTTGGTATTCCAATGAGCAGTGCATTACAACATTGCCTGCATTTTACCCGTGTGTTGATGAGGATTTGAGAAAGGAAAATGTTGTCAGTGCTTCTACAAATTGTACACTGTAACAGCCAAATAATAAAATTTTATTTTTGACACAAAGCAGGAAGCATCCTACTGTGATTCTTAGTTTAAAGCAGGGGAGGGGGCCCTCTTTCAGTACTGGTAATGAGTACCATTAGGCCTTCCTAGGGAACATTATCAGATTCTATTGGAAACTTGGTCTTTGTACTTGTGGAAGAATCAGGAGTTGACCAATTATTTGTCTCCTGTTTCACGTTCCATGAACAGTTCCACAATATTTGGTTTCACACCTCTACCATTGTGAGATCATCCCAACTTTGGCAGCAGCTCACTCTTCTCTACCAAGGGTATGTTTGGGCCAATACAAAAGCAAATTCTGGATGACTGGGAGACCCTAGGATCAGAATGCTGTTGGTAGGTAGTTACTGAGATCTTAAATTCTTTTTTTAAAAAAGATTTTATTTATTTATTTGATAGACAGAGATCACAAGTAGGCAGAGAGGCAGGCAGAGAGAGAGGAGGAAGCAGGCTCCCTGCCGAGCAGAGAGCCCGATGCAGGGCTTAATCCCAGGACCCTGGGATCAGGACCTGAGCCGAAGGCAGAGGCTTTAACCCACTGAGCCACCCAGGCGCCCCTTAAATTCTTTTTTTTTTAAGATTTTATTTTATTTATTTAGGCGCACTTGATCCCAGGACTCTGAGACCATGACCTGAGCCGAAGACAGAGGCCCAACCCACTGAGCCACGCAGGCACCCTGAGATCTTAAATTCTAAACCAGCTCCTGACACCAGAGGAAATAATTTCAGATTTAGAAACGTTCGATAGGAATTTTGTGTCCATGATGACAACTGAAGAAAATGTGTCATCCCTAAACCTAACTTTAACCCCCAACTTTAACGCTGAAATCTAACCTGACCTTAAAGCCCAAACTGGAACCCTGAATTCCAAACCTGAAATTGAACCTGAAATCTAGACTCTGAACCTGAGCCTTGGATCCAAGCCCTGAACCATGAACCCAAACCCTAAACCAGAACTCTGAGCCATGAACCCTGAACCCAAATCCCAGCATGAACCAAAATTCCAAATTTGACCTTGAACTTTATCCCAGAAGCCCTGAGTCTTAAACCCTAAATCATAAACCCAAAGCCCAAAACTCTAACTGTTCCCTTGTCCCTCACTGTAAATCCTCACCCTGACACTAAACTCAAAGCCTGATCTAGAACTCTGACTAAAACCTGAACCTGAACCCAAATTCAAGCACTTCACCACAATTTGTTTATGCATTCACCACTGATGGATATTTGCAGTTTCAACCTTCTGATTCTTGTGAACACTGTTTGGCTTGGGGGCTAGGGTTAGGGTCTTGGACTGGGGTCAGGGCTGGGCTTGAGAGCAAGTTGAGGTCAGAGTGTGGGTCTGCATCAGAGCCAGGGTCATGTTCGGTGCTACTGTTTTGGTAGCAGGGACTGTTGTCATTCCATATTGTTTCCAGTTCATTGTTCCTTAGCTATTTTTGAAGAAGTTGGGGGATATTGGGCTCCATGCAGCTTGAATTTCCAGAATGAAATGGCTTCAGCTGGACCCCGGGAGGGAGCAGGTGCTTCCGTTGAAGGGTGACCTCTCCTGGTCCTGCACTGACTCCAACACCTGCAGAGGGCACAGGACCCCACCTACCTCCCTGAGCCTGACCTGCGCAGGGGTAGCTGGGACACGAGCCTGGCCTCCTCAGGACCCACTGTGGAGACTTCTGGAGGACATGGGGCCCCTCCCATGCTGACAGGACAAACTGGGGAGGATGTGGGTCCACATCCACACTGACAGGACCTACTGTGGAGGACGTGGGGCTGCAGCCACACTAACAGCAGTCCAACCCCCTCAGGACTGGCCGCTGGAGGAGAAGGTGAGGAGAAGCCGTCTGAGCAGGGACTGGCGAGGTGGTGCGTGGTCTCAGGACACCATGGAGGAAGGGTATACTGTGTACACACTGGTGCTTCCATGGTTTTGTGTGTGGTGACGTGGCCTACCATGTTGCTGTGCGTGGTGCTATGGGGTCTCTGCTTTCTGGTTTCCGCTTTCTTGTCTCCGATGCGTGCCCTGGGTCCCGTGTCTATGTGCGCATGCAGATTCAATTCCTGGGGCTCTCAGACAGTCTGCAGTCAGGAAACAGACGCCTACCTTGGTGCTCATGCTCTCCTCCACCTCGGCCCTGCGGGGTCATTTCTGTGTCTACACCCGCTTCAGGGTTGGTCCAGAGTCTGGAAGTTCAGGAGCGACAGCGAGGACTCTGTAGACAGCTTTGGGGAGGGTAGGTATTTTCTCAGTGTAGGTTCTTCCCTGAGCACAGAGTGTCTTCCCGTCTCTGTTTGTCTCCCTCCATGTCTGTCACCAGTGTCTCACATCTGCCAGAGGAGAGGTGTGTCGCCTCCTTGGTTCAGGGGACTCCTAGGTATCTTGTTCTTTTGGAGGCAGTAGTAAATGTGATTGGTCTCCATAGTCTTTCTGATGGTTCCTTCTGAGCACATAGAAATGCAATTGATTTGTCTATATCGATTTTGTTCCTTGCAAGTTTCTTGAATTTAGTAGTTCTGTTGACCTTAAACTCAAACTGCAAGTTATTTGACCAGCAAAATGGGTTTATTTGGGAATAGCAGAGAATGGTAATCTGGGATGAGCAAGCTACAGTCACATCACAGGCGAGTGCAAGAAACAAAGGAGAGGAACATTATTTCATAGATAAGGAGGAAGAAGTTGGGAGAGTTGCTTGGAAGGAAAATCCACTGGAGAAAAGCAGGGGTTCAGTGTGATGGAGGATTCTCACCAGCAGAGCTGTGGGGATGGTAGATTTTTTTTGAGCTTTTATTTGTTTATTTGACCAGAGAGAGAGAGCAAGAGAAGGAACACAAGCAGGGGGAGTGGGAGAGGGAGAAGCAGGCTTCCTGGCAGCAGGGAGCCTGATGTGGGATTTGATCCCGGAACCCCAGGATCATGACCTGAGCCGAGGGCAGATTTTTAATTAACTGAGCCACTCAGGTGCCCTGGGATGGTCGATTTCTTGTAGGAGATGAACCCTCCAGCTTCCCTGTGGGGCCTGGAAGGGATGAGTCTCTCCTGTAGTGATTCTAATGTGGGGTCCATAATGGGCACTGAGCGCTAGGTGCCCTTTCAGCCTCCCCTTCTGGTGTTCCCAGTCCACTTTACTGAGGCTTCCCTTCATACTTTGTCACAGTTCTATCCAGGTTGTGGTGGAGCATTGTGGAGAATTGGAATTCGAAATCCCACTGCTTCTACTGCACCCAAGACATGGGGGCGCCCGATTTAATCCTCCCACGAGTCTCTTGCTAACATGTGGCCTCCTCCAAGGGCGAGTGGCCTCTCCACAGTGGGTGAACTGGATCTGGGAGGGCTTGGCCTCCATCCCAAAGTCCAATGTCCTCTCTGCTTCTGTGACGTGGTGCTAATGTGGATGTTTAGAAAAGTCATTGACTCTGTGGTGGTTTCAAATCTGCAGTAACTTGTCACAGCAGCACAAATACATTTTATCTCCACACTCAGACTCCCCAGATGTTGTTTCTTCACTATGTTTGCCACTTCACACGGGCTACTTCAGTGCATTTTACCCCAAACAAGGACACTGTCCTGCGGGACCACCACGCAACCCCAAGTGAGGAAATCATGATGGTTTCCACATTTGAACCCAGACCACAGGCCCACCTCAGCTGTCACCACCTGCCCGGCAGTCTGAAATGTCTTCTCCATTCAGATCCAGTTTTCTTCTTCTGGAACTTCTTTCAGGACTTTCCCTTATTTGAGTAACCTTGATGGACTTACGGAGCACATACGACTCCAATCTGATGGAATTTCTATATGGCTGGTGTCACTGGGGCTGTTTTCAGTGTTCATCCACGTTGTGACATGCATCAGTCCTTCATTCACTTTTTCACGGTGACTAAACATAAGAACATTGGCCCCTTAAAACATTTCAGGTAGGGACGCCTGGGTGGCTCAGTTGGTTAAGCAGCTGCCTTCAGCTCAGGTCATGATCCCAGTGTTCTGGGATCGAGTCCCACATCGGGCTCCTTGCTCGGCAGGGAGCCTGCTTCTGCCTCTGCCTCTGCCTACCACTCTGTCTGCCTGTGCTTGCTCTCTCTCTCTCTATAACAAATAAATAAATAAAATCTTCAAAAAAAAAAAAAAAACATTTCAGGTACACAATTCTCTGGCCTTAGCTGAGTTCCCACGGTTGTACATCATTCTCCAGAACTTTCTCATTCTCCCCAAGGGAACCTGAAAGCATGAAACACCAACTCCCCATTGTCCTTTCCCCTCGGCCCCCTGCAGCCACATCCAGCTTTGTGTCCCAGACACCTCATCCAAGTGCAATCATACAGTATCTGTCCTTCCGTGACTGGCTGATTTCACTCAGTGTAATGACTTCCAGGTTCAACCCGTGTTGTAGCCTGTGTCAGAACTCCCTTTGTTTTTAAGGCTGAATCATGTTCCATGGTATATAAACCACATTTTGTTTATCCATTCATCTGTCAGTGGACACTTGGGTGGCTTCCACTTTTTGGCTGTTGTGAGAAATGCTGCTCTGAATATGGGTACTTCTGTTTTCAATTTTGGGGGACAGTGGAATTCTGTGTTTAATATTTTAAGGAACCACCATATTTTTTCTCCCACAAATAAACCATTTTACTTCATTCCTTCATAGGGCAGAATAAGATAGCCATTTATGGATCTAGCTCATTTTATTTTCCCCGTGGATGGACATTTGCATAGTTTCTGATTTTTGCCTATTGTGAATACTGCTGCTATGAATATTCCTGTACATTTTTGTTTGTTTGTTTGAATCAATATTTTCAGTTTGGGGGGCATATATCTAGGAGTACAATTGTTGAACCATATGGTAGTTCTGCTTTGATCTGTTTGAATAAATGCCAAACAATTTTATACATAAACTGTACCATTTTTCACAAGTGAGGTTTAAGGGTCTCAGTCTCTCAACATCCTTTTGTTATTTTTAGTTCTCTTGGTCATAGTGATTCTACTTGTATAAAAGGACATCTAACTGATTTAAATCTTCATTTGCATAAAGACTAATGATGTCTAACATCTACTCGTGTGCTATTCACCATTTGTATGATTTCTCTGGAGAAGGGTCTATCCAAGTCCTTTGTCCATTTTTTTTTTAAGATTTTATTTATTTGATAGAGATCACAAGCAGACAGAGAGGCAGGCAGAGAGAGAGGGGGAAGCAGGCTCCCCACCGAGCAGAAAGCCCGATGTGGGGCTTGATCCCAGAACCCTGGGATCATGACCTGAGCCGAAGGCAGAGGCTTTAACCCACTGAGCCACCCAGGTGCCCCTCCTTTGTCCATTTTAAAAATGGGGTTGTCTTTTTGTTGAGTTGTAAAAGCTTTTTACATATTCTGGGCAACAGGCTCCTATTAGATAAGTAATGTACAAATATCTCCTTCCATTCTGGAGGCTGTCTTTTTACTTTCTGGAGAGTATCTTCTGATGTACAAAGACTTTTAATTTTTTTTTTTTTTTACATTTCTTTTTTAAGAGTGAGAGAGAGTATGCAAGTGGACGGGGCAGAGGGAGAAGAAAAGAAAATCTTAAGCAGGCCCCACACTCAGTGTGGAGCCTGATGTGGGGCTCAATCTCATGACCCTGAGATCATGATCTGAGCAAAATTAAGAGTCAGATAGTTAACCAACTGAGCCACCAGGCACTTGGGACAGATTTTTAATTTTGAGGATATTATTTTATCTATTTTTTCTTTCCCTTCTTATGCTTTGTTGTCAGATCTAAAAGCATTGCTAAATCCAAGGTTATGAAGATTTATCCCCATTTGTTTCTTCTAGAGTTTATAATTTTACTTCTTACATTTCAGTCTTTAACTTATTTAGAGTTAATGTTTATATGTGGTATAAGGTAAAGGTCCAGTTCCATTCCTCTGTACATGGATAGCTGATTGTCTAGCACCCTCTGTTGAAAAGACCATTTTGTACACCCAGTGTAATGTTGTCCACCCTTGTCAAAAGTCAGTGGACCGTAGATAAAGGGGTTTATTTCTGGGCTCTCAGATCCCAATTTTATTTTATTTATTTAAAAAATTTTTTAAAATTTGGGGCACCTGGGTGGCTCAGTGGGTTAAGCCTCTACCTTCGGCTCAGGTCATGATCTCAGGTCCTGGGATCAAGCCCTGCATCGGGCTCTCTGCTCAGTGGGGAGCCTGCTTCCCCGCTCTCTCTCTGCCTGCCTCTCTGTCTACTTGTCATCTCTCTCTCTCTCAAATAAATAAATAAAATCTTAAAAAATGTTTTTAATTTAAATTCCATTAGTTAATATATAATGTATTATTTCAGAGTGTATGCATACCTTATGACAGTATCACAATTTTTTTAAAAGATTTTATTTATTTATTTGGTAGACAGAGATGACAAGATAGCCAAAACCATCTTGAAAAAGAAAATCAAAGGTGAAAGGTCATACTTCCAAAGTTCAAATCTTAATACAAAGCAACAGTAAATAAAACATTGTGGGAGCATCTGGGTGGCTCAGCTACGATTAGCTTGTGTATTTCTTCCCAAAGGCCTTTGTGAAATTTCTTGGGAACACACTGAATTTCCACATTGCTTTGTGTACTGTTGCCATCTTATCAATAGTATGTCTTTTCATCACCATGGGGTATCCTCAGATTTATTTATGTTCCCTTTCTTTCAGCAATGTTTTGTAATTTTCGGTGTGCAAGATGTACACCTTAATTACATCTATTCCTAAGTATTTTGTCAATGTTGATGTTCCCTAAAATGGAATTATTTTCTTAAATTCCTTTTTGGATGATTCATTGCTAATGTATACAAATAAGAGAGATTTTTGTGTATTAATATTTTGTCCTGTAACTTTGTGGAATTAGGGAACTGGCTATAATCATATTTTGTTGATTCTTTAGGAAGCTCTCTATGTAAGATGGTGCCATCTCTGGTCTCTGAATAGACCTAGTTCTAGTGTTTCCTTTCACATGTGGATTCCTTATTTCTTGCCTTATTGTTCTGGGTAGAACTTTCAGTACAATACTGAGCGAGGAGTGAAAGCCAACATGATGGACTTGTTTGTGATTTCAGAGTAGTCCTCAAAAGTAGTCCTGTCAGTCCTCAAAATTGAGCATGATGTTTGATTAGGTTAGGGTGGGGCGAGGATTAGGGCTTAGGGTTAGGGTCTCCCTGTCCTCCACTGTACAGAGCCTATTCTTCTCTGGTAATCAGCAGAGTGATCTTTTCAGAGCATAACTTTTTGAGTCTCTCTGTGATCAATTCCCCAGCTGCCTATCCCCTCCTGCCTTACCTCTCCCACCACATCCCCCCACCCCTGTGGGCCTCCCAGGTGTGTCATTGTCCCACATGTGCCTTGGGCCTGGCTCCAGGCATTTACATTCTCCCTGCTCTCTGCCAGGAGCACTCTTCTCTCCTCCTGCTTCATGTCTGGCATGTTCCCCTGTTGGCTGGACAAGCACCCTCCCCCCCCGTGACCTGACTCCTTTCTGCTGGCTGGGTGTGGCCTTGTCCCCTGTGTAAATGTAGTGCCCACTTTCCCTGTGTGAGTGATTTACTAAGCTGCCAGCTATGGGGCAGGCACAGGGAAGTAGCCTTAGTGACTGTGTGGAAAAAATCAGTCTCAGGACGCCTGGGTGGCTCAGTTGTTAAGCATCTGCCTTCGGCTCAGATAGTAATGCGAGGGTCTTGGGATTGAGCCCTGCCATGTTGGGCTCCCTGCTCAGTGGGGAGCATGCTTCTCCTTCTCCCACTCCCCCTACTTATGTTCCTTCTCTAGCTGTCTCTCTCTCTGTCAAATAAATAAAACCTTAAAAAAAATCAGTCTCAGGGGGGCTCACCACCTTTGCTGACAATGGGGGAGCTGCTGTCCCCACAGGTACAGCAAGACAAGACATCCAACTTCTTGGGGCCAGAGAGATGTAGACCTGGACCTGTAAGCTTACACTCTTGGATTCACAGCTGGGGGCTAAGCAAGCCCCCTCTTCTTCCAGTGGTCCTCTTTACCCTTCTCTGCCCACGGGCTGGACCTGATTCCTAATCTGGGAGAGTTTGAGGGTGACTGCTCCTAGAAATAGCAGTGGTTGACTGATGGACCTTGTCAGCAAGAAGCCCAGTAGCCTTCAAAGAGGACCCTGTGGGGGTGGAGACAGCTCTTTGGGGGCCAGTGACAGCCCACTCAAAGCAAAGTGGGGCAGGAGGCCAGCCCTGCTGATTATAGCCAGCCTGTAGGCCATAGAAAGGAGGGTGAGCCCAAAGGCACTCCACTCCTGGCAGGTGGGGACAGGACCTGCTGGGGCCAGCCAGGAGAGGGCACATGCAGGGTTTGCCTGGGAACTCAGCATAGGGGGAGCGTTCCTGGCTCCAGCATGCTGACTGTGGGGTTGGTTTCCCACTTCTGAAGCCTCAGGCTCCCCTTTGTATGATGGGGTGCTGATGGCCCCCATCTCTGAGAGCAGAGGGTAGGGAGTCCGCATGGGCAGACTTGCTCAGGACAGGCTGGGAGAGTGGCTGTTGCTTAAACCAGCCCAAGGCCTGCTGCCTTGAAGAAGGTATACATGTCCATGGCCCCCAGCTCTGGGGTCCTGCCACCAGCCTCTGACAGTGACCCTCCTCCTGCCTTGTCCCTTGTCCCTGTAGATAGGTGGTCTTCCTGGAGCTGTTCCTGCAGAGGGCAGAGAAGCCCATCATGGTGGGACGCAGGGTCACTTACTAGGTAATCACCAACCAGCCGGCTGCTGGGCCCATGTGCCCCCCTGGGAGGGCTGGAGGGTGGTGGTCCTCGAGGTCCCTTGCACCCTGCACTGGCAGGATGTGTCCATGCAGCACATGGTGATGGTCAGCTGCTTCTGTGAGCAACACTTCCTCTGAGAGTTGGATGACCTGGTGTATGCAGATGTAGACACAATGTTCTGCGACCATGTGGGCATGGAGATCCTGTCCCCCATCTTTGGCACCCTGCACCCCAGTTTCTACCAGGTGTCCCATGAAGACTTCAGCCACAGTCCCAGGGCCATATCCCCAGGGACCAGGACGATGTTTACTACATGGGGGCTCTTTTGGGGGGGGGGTTGGTGGTAGAGGTTCACTGACTGACCTTGGCCTATCACCAGGTGGTGGGGGTTATCTGGCCAATGGGATCAAGGTTGTGTGCCATGATAAGAGCCATTTGAACAGGTACCTGCTAGACCACTATCCCACCAAGGTGCTATCCCCAGAGGACCTGTGGGACCCGCGGTGGCTGGGCTGTCCCCTGGAGGACCTGTGGGACCCATGGTGGTTGGGCTGCCCTCCCCCACCTTCATGAAGAAGCTGAGATTCAGGCTGTGCCCAAGAATCACCAGGACACCTGGGACTCATGAGGGGCCATCCCCATCTCCATCAGGGGTTGCTGTCCTGAGCAGAGCTGTCAGAGCAGGTTCCTACTTCTGTCCTCTTGAGGGAAATGGTGGAACCCAGCCCTGCCCACATAGGCATGTCCAGGGACCCCAGCTGCACCAGCACACAAGAGGCCTGCCTGGGGACACAAAGTCCTCTCTTTGTGGTCACTACATTTTGATAACTTCTGGGTTATTTGCAGCTGTGAACAGCTCCAGTTTTGTGTCAGATGTTTTTGTGTGTCAAGGCTGAGCAACCATCTTTAAAAAGAACAATGAAGGGAAAAGGTTTTCTTCCTGGTTCTAGACAGACACTACATGGTGGGGCTGGGAGTGGTCCTGCAGCGGCTGTGGAGCCAGGATGGCCTCTAGTCGGGTCTTTCCTCCTAGTCCTTGCACCTTCCCATGGTTACAGGGCTTCAGGGGCAGGGGAGCACCGAGCCACCTCTCAGACTTTCAGTCCCCTGACCACCCAGAGGCCTTGGCTGTGGCTGCTAGCTCAGCCTCCAGGAGCATGGAACCTTCTAAGTTATGTACGGTTTCTGCCTTGGTTTTTATTTTTTTTATTGGTTAATTTTTAAAATTTAAATCCATTAGCTAACATATAGACATCAGTAGATTTTAATGTAGTGTTCAGTGATTCATTTGTTGCCTTTAACACCCAGTGCTCATCACAAAACGTGCCCTCCTTAATACCTGTCACCCAGCTACCCCATCTCCCCACCCCCTCCCTTCTGTAACCCTCAGTTTGGATCCTGGAGTCCAGAATCTCTCATGGTTTGTCTCCCTTTCTGATTTCTTCCCATTCAGTTTTCTCTTCCTTCCCCTGTGGTCCTCCTCTATTCCTTTTTCCACATATGAGTGAAACCATATGATTATTATCTTTCTCTGGTGCTCGCTTCGGCAGCACATATACTATTATCTTTCTCTGCTTGACTTACTTCACTCAGCATAATCCCCTCTAGTTCCATCCATGTCGATGCAAATGGTGGGTATTCATCCTTTCTGATGGCTGAGGAATATTCTCTTGTATATATGGACCACATCTTCTTTATGCATTCATTTGTTGAGGGACATCTGGGCTCTTTCCACGATTTGGCTATTGTGGACATTGCTGCTATGAATATTGGGGGTGCAGGTAGCCTTCTTTTCACTACATTTGTATCATCAGGGTAAATACTCAAGAGTTCAGTTGCTGAGTTATAGGGTAGCTCTATTTTCAACTTCTTGAGGAACCTCCATACTGTTTTCCAGAATGACTACATCAGCTTGCATTCCCACCAAAAATGTAAAAAGGTTCCCTTTTCTCCACAACCTCACCAACACTTTTTTACTGTCTTGTTAATTTTAGCCTTTCTAACTGGTGTAAGGTGGCATCTCATTATAGTTTTGATTTGTATTTCCCTCATGTCAAGGGATGTTGAGCAATTTTTTATTTGTCTATTATGAGCCTCCTTGGTCTCCTCTGCTCTACTCATTTTCCTCCTCAGCCTGAAGATGATCCCAGCCAATCTGCAGCTTTGAACACAGTTCAGTCAAGATGCCAGGTACATACCCTGGGGGTCTCGGCCTCACCTACACCATCTGTCCTGTCCTCATCAGGTGCCTGCACCCCCACCCCCACCAGCTGGCCACCTGCTCCTCTCACAGAAGTCCTCATCTCAGGAGTGGGAAACACCAAGTCCAGACCCTTGGATTCCTCTGTGACTTGTTGCTTTCCACCAACTCTCCCAGTAGTGAGGTGGCTACTGGAGGACATTTGATGTCCAAACCAGTTAAAGGCATATATGAGTCTCTGCTGCTTAGGGCAATGGATAAGATTGGGTCAAATAGAAACCTAGCAGAATCACTGGAAGAAAGGCTGAGTGATGAGGAGCTTTAGGGAAGAAGGGCCTAGAAGCGCTGACCTATTCCCCAGCCCCTAGGACACTGCATGCATGGACTGGGTGCCTGCTCAGGGCCGACCTGAGAAGGCCCTAGGTTCTGCCCTCTGGTGATTGTCAGACTTGGCAAGTGCAAGTGAAGGCCAAGGCAGAGTGCTACGAGGCCTGGCTGGTTCTGAAGGTGTACCGAGACACCCACACACCCAGAGCCCTCCTCCCCAGCTGCCTGGTCCTGAGTTCGGTCCTTTTAATGAACTGGTCATCTAGTAAGTAACGTGTTTCTCTGAGTTCCATGAGCCACTCAAGCAGACTATTTGAACCTGAGGAGGAGGTTGTGGGGCCCTCCAGTCTGTAGCCATAGCTCAGAAACACTGGTGACCTCTCTGCCCAGCCACTGGCTGAAAACTCAGTTAACAGCACAGGGATTCAGTGGCCACACACAGCAAAGAACACAAACTTGAAAAAGTTCGGAAAAGTCACCAAGCCAACAGTAGCAACCACAACGAGCAGTAATAATGAAGCCTGGGGTGGGGAAGGCTTGATATCCAGGATGCTTCCGTTATAATAGTCATCATCACACCCTGGACTTGTCAGTGGGGCCAAGTTCCCTGGCTGGGGGTCAGGTAGCTTCCTACATGTTCCACCTGCCTCTCCCTGGCTCCCCCAGCCATGCACAGCTTCTCAGCAGAGGGCGGTTTTAACCAAGGTCAGGAAGATGCGATGGATTTTCGAGAGGAAAGTTTTCTTCAACTCCTCTTAAGGTCCCTGGCTGGGTCTGGAAATTGACAAATACAGATGAACAGGAGAAAAGCTGGCCAAGTGTATTGATTGTTTTGATGGGAGCCTCACAAGAGCCTGGAGACCAGCAGAGGTGATTGGAGCACACAGTTCTATGTTTTAAGCAAAGAAGCAATCAATGTGTGAACAATTAAGAGACACAGGGGTTTGAGCTAGGGCTGGTAAATGGTAAAAAAGTAACTAGGAAGATAAAAGTTAGTTTAACCAGGTTTGTTCATATAGCCTCTGTGGCCCTAAATTCCTTGACTCTGGTGATCAGCATGTCCTCCCTGTGGTCTGGGGAGAGAAAGTGCCACATGGGAGTACTCTGAACTGCTTCAGGCAAGAAGGGCTGACAGTTGGGGATCAGAGGGATCTTCCTGCTTCTGCTCTATGGAAAATTCTTTCAGTTTCTATATCTAATTTGCCAAGGTGCCATATTTGGGATAGTGTGTCCTGACCCTCACTGGCCTGGTGCTGTACTCCATCTCCTCCTAGTATCCAGGACATTGAATGCGCTGCTGTGGAGATCTCCCAGCCCTGGGGCAGTCCCTTGTCCAGGGAGGCACCTGCCTCCAGGGGAGGGTTGCCTGCGACTTCCCACATGGGTTCCCTGTTGCTAAGGGTGGCTACCCCTCCTTGGGGAGATTGGGTGAGAGTGTGCAGATCTTACTTCGAGAAACCATCTTTATTTCCTGCAAATGTCTACCCAGTAGTGGGATCATACAGAAGTTCTATTTTTAGTATTTGAGGGAAACTCCATACTTTTCCCAGCATAGCTGTGCCAACCAAGGTCAATTCTGGATGATTTTACCTACAAACCAGAGATTTTTCAAGAACCTCTCCAGCAGAGAACATGAAGAGAACATTTTCAAGGCTTTGCAAAGTACACTGATCATAGGAACAAACGGTGACTCAGAAACTATTGGAATGAAGAACTGGTTGTCCTTCCCTTTCTGGCTAGTGTGCTGGTCTGTGGCTCGATCCCACCTTGGGCAGCTGGAAGGTTGACCTCCCAGGTCACCTGTTTCCAGAAATTCTTTGGGGTGTGGCCAGGTTTCCCCACCTGTGCACAGATCAAGTTGGTGACCTCTGACGGTGGAGCCACAGGTCCTGAGGCATGGTCCCTCCCCCTCCCCCAGTCGAGCCATCACATTAAGGGTTTAGGGGGATGGGAGCTGCCTCTAGGCGAAACCACCAGAGATTCCACTCTCCCTACCTGACCTTCAGATGGTCCTCAGTTACTCCTGTGCCTCTGGTGTCTTCCTGGAACCCTGACCTGGCTGTTTTCGGACAGCTTGTCCAGCAGCGCTCTCACTTTCTGGAGGGGGATTTACTGGAATCTTTTTGAAGATTGCTTTTTGATTGCTTTTTGAA
Source organism: Taxidea taxus jeffersonii (assembly GCA_003697995.1). NCBI lineage: Eukaryota > Metazoa > Chordata > Mammalia > Carnivora > Mustelidae > Taxidea > Taxidea taxus. Next base: position 10,295 of record RCUC01143141.1, on the reverse strand, counting down.
GGCACATCATCTGGGCCCTCTGGGGACCCAAGACCATGGGTCTGTGATCTGGAGGGGTTTTGAAAAGAGCTGGTGGGATGGGAGGGCTGCAAGACACAGAGGCAGGTTTCCAGAAAGCTGTCTGGGGTCCCTGGCATTCTACCATTTTTGAATCAAAGCCCTGAGATCTTTGAAATGTCAGCAGTATTACAGCGTGGGCCAGAAAATCACATATCTCTGTGCACCCAGCACAACCTAAACTATTGGCCATTTCTTGCACTTGAGCTGAGTACAAAGGAATGGGAGTAGGAACTTGAGGGGAGGTCCTGGACCACACTTTGTGTTTGGGGACACAGGCCATCAGACAAGCTTGTGCTGAGCCTCAGGAGGGGTCTGTGTGGAGACCCCAGCTGTAGACACTGCTGTCCGCTGATGCCCTCTCAGTCCACCCCAGTGCACCTGCTGCTGGGGGAGCACCTGTCCCCTCCTCTCTACCTGAGGTCTCTCTCCTGCACCAGCCATGCGCCTCCCCTGCCAGTCACTGTCATCCTGCAGCCTGGGAGGGTGGATACCCTGATGACCTCCAGCCCTAGGGACAGACCCAGTGCAGGTGGGACATAGTCTTCCAGCAGGCCTGAGTGCCAGGCCCCCACGGTGCTCACTCTCCTCCTGGGCGCTTACTGAGCCATGTTCTCCCTCAGCTCTTGGGCCCAACTCCTCCTCTGCTCTGGGACCACTCTCGGTCCAGGCTCCACATACTGGGACTGGGAGCAGGTTGTCTGGACCTTCCAGACTTGCGTTTCCATGCCTGTGACATGAGCATAGTCTAGCCTCACAGACTCATCAGAGGAGACCTAGTGCAGGAAGATGCAGGCTTCTTCAAGGGAGAAGCCAGTTGACCCCAGAGGGAGAGCACAGGCCTTGCACAAAGCATAGGGCTCATGGAGCCCAGTGTGGGATGTGGGCACCCAACCACGGGGCATGGAGAATCCTGGTGAGGGTGGTCCTGGTGGGGGGGGGGCACCACAGAGGGGTCTCAGAAGAGGCAGGAGACAAGGAAGACAACAGGACAGAGCTTCCCAAGGAGGTCAATGGAAGAGTCAGAGAATCACAGAGACCCTCAGAGGCCCTGGAGACATTGGCTGAAACACTGTCATTTGGTCAGAAAATTTGTGTCACAAACCCCAGTCGACACTGGATGATTTACTCTTTGTTGCTTCTAGGAATCAGGGCGCATGGGCCATTTGCACTCACATTGCATGAAGTCTAGGATATATTTACTTTTCATCACTTTTCAGGACTAGATTTTTCTAGAGGAAGTGCTAAGCATGGGTGTCTCCATTCTTTTCTTTGTGCAACTGGCCTCCGATTTCAGGAGCAGATTCCTGGTGCTCACCACCACTGCTAGCCCTGAGGACTGCCCCCTGTCACCTTCCACAGTGGACATGACCACATGGGTTGGGGGGTGCTCACTGATGAAGCTCCAGTGCTCAGTACAGAGCAGGGACCCCAGATCTTACGCTGAATTAAGAAGGGCATGAGGGAGGGAGGAAGAGGAGGGAGGGAGGGAGGGAAAAGAGGGAAGGAAGAAAAGGAGGAAGGGAAGGGAAGGAGGGATGGGGGAGGTAGGGAGGGAGTGAGGAGAAATGGAAGGGAGAGAAGGAGGATGGCAGGGTGGGAGTGAGGGAGAATGAGAGTGAGGGAGGGGGATGGGAGGGAAGGCAGGAGGATGGGAGGGAGGGAAAGAGGAGAAAGAGGGAGAGAGGATGAGAGGGAGAGAGGAGAAGGAGGGAGGGAGGATGAGAGGGAGGGAGTGAGGAGCAGGAGGGAGGAGGGATGGGAGGGATATAGGGAGGGTGATGGAGTGGGGGAGGGAAGGGAGGGGTGGAGGGGGAGGAGAGAGGGGGTAATGAATGAGAGAGTGAATAAATGAGGTAGGGAAGCAGGGAGTGAGAGAACAGAAGTCTGGTCCATACATCAGGAGCCATTATTTGGGGGTGAGGTCTGAAGGCATCACAGCCTGGGCCCTGGATGGTGGCTCAGGGTGCATCCATCTGTCCTCCCAGTACTGACCTTCCTTGGCCCTACTGTCACCCTGGATCCTCTCCACCTCCTCAAACAATTCTGAATGTTCTCAGGAGCAGGGTGGCAGGAGGGGTTTCCCGGATCCTGTGCCCAGACGACACTGGGAGAGCAGCTACAGGACATTCTGTCACGAGGACTGGGACCGTGGATCCCATCCATCTCTTTGAGCATTAGCGTTGCTCCATTCCCTGTTCTCTCCACCACCACAGTGCTGAACACTCCTGACAATACATCTGTGAAAAATCGTGCCGGAGTTTCTGGGGCTGAGTCTGAGGCCAAGCCCTGCTAAGTGATGGGTATGCCTGTGGCCTGGGATGGGTGCTGCTCACTGTTCTCCCAGACAGGGGTACCTGTCACCCTTCTCTCCAGGGGACCTGCATTGGACCTCTGGTTCTTCACATTCTCCCCAGACCAGACACCTGCCGCTCTGAGGGTTTCCTTTGCCAGAGTCCTTCCCCAGGAGCTCCCGCATCTCTGACACATACTCCCCGCGGGCCTGTCCTCCCCCCGCGGAATTGCATGCATTTGGTTTCTGTCGCTGTGGCACCCCGTGACATGGAGCCTGGTTCGGAGCAGAGTCAGGTGAAGCTTTTCTCTGGCCTTGGGTTGTAAGCAATGAGTTTGCCCTCTGTGCTGTGTCTTCCAGCTTTCTGCATTTCCCTGGCTTCTGTGTGGGCCAAAGGAGGAACCAGCCATGTCCTGCCTGGGGTCAGGCTGTGGTGTCCCAGCAGGAACAGGGGCCTTGAACCCAAGATTGTGCCCGTAATTCCTAAAGGGGCTTCTATGATTACATCCCATCTGTAATCCGTCAAGGATTTCAATATTGAATAATGGAAATTCTATGTCATATAAACACAGAAATAAATGAGTCCCCTTTGAAAATAGGTGGGCAGACACAAAGACACATGTGTCATTCCGTATACAGAAACATCCCAAACAGGTAAAGGAACAGAGAGAGAAAGCAGCTTAGGAATTGCGAGAGGCCAGGCTGGAGGAGAAATGGGCAGGGAAGGCTTTGGGCTCCGGGTCTCCTTTGGGGCAGCAGATACCCTGCAGCGAGGTTCTATGGTGTGGTGGCACAACGTTGGGAATGTACTTAACGCTCGTGATGTGTTCAAGTGAAAACAAGTAATTTTATTTAAAATAATAAACAGTATACAGAACATGGAAAGATAAAATAACAGTTTGTATGTACCAGAGAGAAAGAATATATAGGTAGGGGATGAAACATTCCAGTGGGCCATCAGGTTTCGGGGACAGAACAAGGGATAATTGCACAAGGAGCATGGCTGTGGGCTCTGGATGTGGCTCTGGGAGCCCCGCAGGAGCAGGGGTAGGGGCAGGGGGTGGGATAGCAGGAGGGACAGGAGCCGGGACAGATGCAAGAGCAGGAGCACAGGCTGGGGCGGGGGAAGGGAGAGGGGCTCTGGCAGGGGCAGGATCATGAACAGAGGCTGGGGCAGGGGCAGGTGCCAGCTCTTCCGGGATAGCATCAGCCTCTCTGTGGGCAGGTGCCTGATCACCTGCTGGCTCCTGGTCTCCTGCTGAAGTCTCTCCAGGCAGCATCCCCCACTCTGGAGCTGTGAATGAAGTTGGGGTTGGCTCTGGCTCTTCAGAGCTAGACCCAGTTATCCAGGTACCCACATTCTAGAGACAGTCCCCTGCCCAGCTCATTTCACTAGAGATCCTGGAATGAAGAACATGTTTGCAAGCCTTTCCAGAGATAGAGCCCAGCCCAGACCTCCCAGAGAAGCTACAGCCAGGAAGGAACCCTCACCAGGACATCTCCCCAACTGTAGTCCATCCACTGGGTGCTCGGAGCCCAGTCCTTGCTCCTCGCCCCACACCAGCCTCTGGGGTCTCCTGCCTGTAGGGCCTAGCACCGACCCATCCCCAGACACCCACATACACCCAGCCCCGGCCTTCTCACCCTCCGGCTCAGCCTCCATGGGCTCTGGGTCCTGGACCCACTGGTACCACTAGGGACAGTGGCCTGGGCAGTGTCAGAGGCCTTCCCAGGCAGCCCCCAGTCCCTGCTCCTGGAGATCTCCCTATGGTCACTCCCTGTGTCAGGGAGATGGAGTAGGTGTCCTCTAGCCTCCTCTCTGTTTCATCATCCTTGGTGTTTTGCAAAGACAGGGACCGGTAGCCAGCCCGGATGTATCACAGCCCTGCCTGGCCATCCTCACTGTCCTCCTGCCCAGTCCCCCTGCTGTCGCAGATCACACACAGACCTGTGCGTGCACAGCCCCACACCTGGGACAGGGACCCATACCTTCAGGATGCAGGATAAACCCTGGCGAGAAGCTCGCAACCCCCCTCCCCACACTGTCCCACCCAGCCAGCCTTGACCTGGGGTGTGAACATGACCTGCCCACCAGGTATCTGACCCCTCGTCAACCTGCTCTTGAATGGGGTGGGTGCACCCCACATGAGCCCTCTTTACACACACACACACACACACACATATGCATAGGATGGATCAGAACATATGGGGCTGGGGGCTGGCTCTGGCCTCATGGTGTCACCTTTCTATACTTCCGACCAAATGGTCAGAGATGTCGGGGTGCCCTGATATGACATCGACAGCAAGGATGGGTGTTTGCAGGGTGTGCTTTCCTCTGTCTGCAACCTCTGGACTTTGGGATGCAACACGCAAATGTGTTCATCTTTCGAGGATCTCCAGTGAAATAAGCTGGGCAGGGGGCTGTCTTTGGAATGTGGGTGCCTGGTTACTTGGGTTCCAAATTCTGTTGGGCTCTGTTGTCAGAACTTGTTAGAAACACCTTACCCGACTTAATCCTCACACCAGAGCTCCCTGAGTGCCCCCTCCCCCAGCTGCTCAGTGTTCAGCCTCTACCCCATGCCCCGTCCATACAGTGACACCCACACAGCCTACCCATAGACCCTTTGAGGCCTGGGTGCAGACCATGTTCCCGCTGTGAGGACAGAGCTGGGATCAGACCAGGCCCCTGCTCATGCCCAGGACTGTGACCCTGGACAGACCCTGTGCCTCTCAGGGCCTCCCCAGGCTCCCCATCTGCACAGTGGGGTCTTCTGGCTTCTAGTTCTAGGGACGCCATCAAGGGTAGGACCTCTACATACATTCCTGCTATCACAGGAGGCTGGGACACGCATGTGGCAATGCAAGGGTGAGTGGTGGGGCTGGGCGGGGCATAGAACACAACTCAGAGAGGCCTGGGTCTGCTTTGGGGTCCAGGCAAAGCCGCCCTCCTCCTGCCCGTCTCCCAGCCCCCACGGGAAGGTTTCAGTGAACTGATTCCAACCTTGTCCTCTTGTGACACAGACTTCCAGGGGCTCCCATTAGGTTTAGGTCCAGGTCCCAGGGCTCATCTTGATGTGCTGAGCAGTCCTGGCAGTGGTTCCTGGCATTCCTGAATCCTGGTCACACATCCCTGTGGAATTCCCTTCCCTCCAGGGGGAAGGCCTGTGTGACTGCGCTCTAAGGAATAGAATGGAGCACAATGATGGGATGGTGTTTCCAACCTGATTGAAGAGAGTCTGTCAATTCTCCTGGTTCCCTCTCTGTGTTCATTCTCTGTCTCTGTTTCTCTGTGTGTCTCTGTGTCTCTCCCAGGATCAGGACCTGGGGGTTCTGGGGGCGATGTGAGAAACCTCAGAAGCCTACCTTCTCCCCATTTCCCTCTCCTGTCCTGGTGCTTGGTTCCTTCCTATGGCCTCTCACCCTGACCAGAGCACAGACTCTGGAACCTCTTCCAAATGGGGACCCTGAGGCTGCAACAAGGAAGGTTCTGACCTTGGTCCCCAGACCAGTGGTCCAGTGCTCTGCCATGTTCTGCAAACCTAGGTCCCCCCCCAAGCCCCTAGACTATCCTTTGATCAGAAAGACCTTGAGGGAGTACAAAGCATTTTCCCAGGACTGGGAGCACAGTGGGTCAGGGATGAAGATCCAAGGCCAATAGACTTTTCTACACGACTGTGGGACCCTAGGGACACCCCATCTCTACAGCCCCATTGACAGAAAAGTAAGCTGAGGCCTTTTGTGCTATAGCCCCATCTGGACTTGGGGGTTATCTCTTCCTACTTCCAGTAGGCCAGGATGGTGATGGACCCCAGACCCCAGATCTTGTCCTCCCCCAGTGCCCTGGCAACTCCCCTGGTCCCCTTAAGGGCCCCCTAACCATCAGCCTGGTTTGTCTCCCATCCCCATTCTATGGATCTGGGTTCTTGACAGGGGTCCTGATGCCCTTGCCCCATGGCCCAGCTGTCTCTGACCTCTTTCTTCTTTCCCCCTTGTCACCCACCTCACTCCCAGGGTGTCTGCCCCTTCTGACCCAACCTGGGCAGGTGTGTGTGTGTGTGTGTGTGTGCGCGCGTGCGTGCGTGCGTGCGTGCGCGCGCGCAGGCACACAAGCCTCTACTTGTCTGGGGATGCCCAAGGTCATGTCCCCCCGTGGGATGGGTGGGTAGCTATCCCCAAGGATCTGAGGGTCTCTCACCCCCAAAGCAAACCTCATGGGAGGGTTGGGGCTGGCCTAGGACTGGAGAAGAGCAGTCCACCCCATTACCCTTCTCCTCTCCTCCTCCTTCCTTGTCTTCCTGGGACAGAGGTCCAGCCTGTTTTTGATGTAGTGCTCAATGATTCATTAGTTGCATGTAACACCAAGTGCTCATTACAACATGTGCCCTCCTTAATACCCATCATCCTGTTACCCCTTTTCCCTCCCCCTCTGTAGCCCTCAGTTTGGTTCCTGGAGTCCAGAGTCTCTTATGTTTATCTCCCTCTCTGATTTTTTCCCATTCAGTTTTCCCTCCCTTCCCCTATGGTCTTCCACACTATTCCTTACATTCCACATATAAGTGAAAAACCATATGGCAATTGTCCTTCTCTGTCTGACTTATTTCATTCAGCATAATCCCATCCGGTTCCATCCATATCAATGCAAATGGTAGGTATTCATCCTTTCTGAGGAATATTCCATTGTATATATGAACCACATCTTCTTTACCCATTCCTGTGTTGAAGGCCATCTCAGCTCCTTCTATAGTTTGGCTATTGTGGACATTGCTGCTGTGAACATTGGGGTGCAGGTGCACTATGTCTGTTTCTTTGGGGTAAACATGCAGTAGTGAAATTGTTGGATGGTAGGGTAGTTCTATTTTTAACATCTTGAGGAACCTCCATACTGTTTTCCAGAGTGGCTGCACCAGCTTTCTTTACCACCAATAGTGTAGGAGGATTTCCCTTTCTCCACATCCTCACCAGCATCTGTTGTTTCCTGACTTGCTAATTTTGGCCATTCTAACTGGTGTAAGGTAGTGTCTCGTGGTTTTGATTTGTATTTCCTTGATGGCAAGTGATGTTGTACATGTTGCCATCTGTCTGTTAGCCATTTGCATGTCTTTGGAGAAATGTCTGTTCATGTCTTCTGCCCATTTCATGATTGGGTTATTTCTTTTTTGGGTGTTGAGTTTGAGAAGTTCTTTATAGATCTTGGATACCAGCCCTTTATATGACATGTCATTTCCAAACATCTCCCATTCCATGGGTTGCCTCTTTGTTTTGTTGAGTGTTTCCTTTTTTTTAAAAACTAGATATATTTTTTAAAATTTCAGTGTTCTAGAATTCATTGTTTATGCACCACACCCAGTGTTCCATGCAATATGGGCCCTCCATAATACCCACCACCAGGCTCACCCAACCTCCCACCTCCCTCCCCTCCAAAACACTCAGTTTGTTTCTCAGAGTCCATAGTCTCTCATGGCTCATCTCCCTCTCCATTTTCCCCCAAATCACTTCTCCTCTCCATCTCCGCATGTCCTCCATGTTATTCCTTATGCTCCACAAATAAGTGAAACCATATGATAATTGATTCTCTCTGCTTGACTCAGCATAATCTCTTCCAGTCCCATCCATGTTGATAGAAAAGTTGGGTATTCATCCTTTCTGATGGAGGCATAATACTCCATAGTATATATGGACCGTATCTCCTTTATCCATTCATCAGTTGAGGGGCATCTTAGTTCTTTCCACAGTTTGGCGACTGTGGCCATTGCTGCTATGAACATTGGGGTACAGATGGCCCTTCATTTCACTACATCTGTATCTTTGGGGTAAATACCCAGTAGTGCAATTGCAGGTTCATAGGGAAGCTCTGTTTTTAATTTCTTAAGGAATCTCCACACTGTTTTCCAAAGTGGTTGCACCAATTTGCATTCCCACCAACAGTGTAAGAGAGTTCCCCTATGTCCATATCCTCTCCAACACATGCTATTTACTATCTTGTTAATTTTGGCCATTCTAGCTGGTGTAAGGTGATATCTCAATGTGGTTTTGATTTGAATCTCCCTGATGGCTAGTGATGATGAACATTTTTTCATGTGTCTGTTAGCCATTTGTATGTCTTCTTTGGAGAAGTGTCTGCTCATGTCTTCTGCCCATTTTTTGACGTGATTATCTGTTTTATATGTGTTGAGGTTGAGGAGTTCTTTGTAGGTCTTGGATATCAGCCCTTTGTCTGTACTGTCATTTGCGAATATCTTCTCTCATTCAGTGGGTTGCCTATTTGTTTTGTTGATGGTTTCCTTTGATGTGCAGAAGCATTTTATCTTGACAAAGTCCCAATAGTTCATTTTTGCTTTTGTTTCCCTTGCCTTTGGTGATGTGTCTAGGAAGAAGTTGCTGTCGCTGATGTCGAAGAGGTGACTGGCTATGTTCTCCTCTAAGATTTTGATGGATTCCTGTCTCACAATGAGGTCTTCCATCAGTTTTGAGTTTATCTTTGTGTGTGATATAAGAGAATGGTTGAGTTTCAATCTTCTGCATGTGGCTGTCCAATTTTCCCAGCACCATTAATTGGAGAGACTGTCTTTTTTCCATTGGATAATCATTCCTGCTTTGTCAAAGATGAGTTGACCATAGAGTTGAGGGTCAATTTCTGGGGTCTCTATTATGTTCTGTTGATCTGTGTGTCTGTTTTGTGTGAATACCATGCTGTCACAGCTTTGTAATATAGCTTGAAGTCAGGCATTGTGATGCCTCCAGCTTTGGTTTTCTTTTTTGACGTTTCCCTGGATGTGTGGGGTCTTTTCGGGTTCCATACAAGTTTTAGGATTGTTTGTTCCAGCTCTATGAAAAATGCCAATGATATTTTAATAGGGAAGGGGTTAAAAGTATAAATTGCTCGGGGCAGCATGGACATTTTAACCATGTTTATTCTTCCGATCCATGAGCATGGAATGGTTTTCCATCTTTTCGTGTCTTCCTCCATTTCTTTCTTTTTTTTTTTTTTTTAAGATTTTATTTATTTATTTGTTAGAGAGAGCGAGCACAGGCAGAGAGTGGCAGGCAGAGGCAGAGGGAGAAGCAGGCTCCCTGCCGAGCAAGGAGCCCGATGTGGGACTCGATCCCACGACGCTGGGATCATGACCTGAGCCAAAGGCAGCTGCTTAACCAACTGAGCCACCCAGGCGTCCCCCTCCATTTCTTTCAAAAGTGTTCTGTAGTTTCATAAGTGTTCTGTAGTTTCTAGAGTACAGGACCTTTGCCTCTTCGGTTAGATTTAGATACCAAGGTATCTTACAGTTTTTGGTGCTATTGTAAATGGAATTGATTCCCTAATTTCTCTTTTTACAGTTATATTGTTAGTGTATAGAAAAGCAACAGATTTCTGTGCATTGATTTTGTATCCTGTCACATTGCTGAATTGCTGTATGAGTTCTAGTAATTTGGAAGTGGAGTCTTTTGGGTTTTCCGCATAAAGTATCATGTCATCTGTGGAAAGAGAGTTTGACTTCTTTGCCAATTTGAATGCCTTTTATTTCTTTTTGTAGTCTGATTGCTGAGGCTAGGACTTCTTTTTTTTTTTTTTTTTTTTTTTTTTGAGGCTAGGACTTCTAATACTATGTTGAAAAGTAGCGATGAGAGTGAGCATCTTGTTGTGTTCCTGAGCTTAAGGAAAAAGCCCCCATCTTTTCCCCATTGAGAATGGTATTCACTGCGGCCTTTTCATAGATGGTTTTTATGATACTGAGGAATGTCCCCTCTATCCCTATATTCCGAAGAGTTTTAATCAGAAAGGGTGCTGTATTTTGTCAAATGCTTTTTCTGCATTGAGAGGATCCTATGGTTCTTGTCTTTTCTTTTATTAATGGGCTCTTTCATGTTGATTGATTTGCAAATGTTGAATCACACTTGCATACCAGGAAAAAATTCCAGCTGGTCATGATGGATAATCCTTTTTTTTTTT
>RCUC01143140.1:0-67306 GCA_003697995.1 Taxidea taxus jeffersonii | reverse complement strand
TATATATATACAATATATATACAATGGAATACTATGCAGCCATCAAAAGAAATGAAATCTTGCCATTTTCAACAACGTGGATGGAACTAGAGGGTCTTATGCTGAGCAAAATAAGTCAATCAGAGAAAGACAATTATCATATGAGATCCGTGATATGAGGAAGTTGAGATGCAACGTGGGGAATTTGGTGGGTAGGGAAGAAAACAATGAAACAAGATGGGATTGCGATGGAGAGAAACCATAAGAGACTCAATCTCACAAAACAAACTGAGGGTTGCTGGGGGGAGGGGACTGTGGAGAGGGTGTTTGGGTTATGGCCATTGGGGAGGGTATGTGATATGGTGAGTACTGTGAAGTGTGTAAGCCTGACGATTTACAGACCTGTACCTCTGGGGCAAATAATACATTATATGTTAATAAAAATAATTAATTAAAAAACTTAAAATAAATAACGACTACAAAAATCAGGAATTGGACACTTAACCAACTGCATTACCACAGGGGCCCCTAGAAATCTGGATTTTCAACTAAAAATATTATCAGTACATGTTACTGATCTGGAATTTAAAAGAGTCTATTATTACTATAGTACAATTTGTAGCTTATCAAATTATCTTGAAAATGTGAATACCTTTATGGCTCATTAATAACCCAGCAAATTCCTAAATTAGAATAATGTGCTGTACCCTGTCCATACTATTTACATACTAGATAGCATTAACAATAAATATTAAGAGGAACACCTAAAAGTAAAATTTCCTTCCTCCTCTCTACTTTTAGGAGGTAATTCAGGTCTTTTAGGAGCCTTAATCATAGAAAGAAGAAAAAGAAAACCGAACTGTATCTAGTCATTTGTTCACTGTGATGTATTTTCAGAAAGTCATATTTAAGAAGGATATTATTGGCATTAACTAAATGTATTCATTCCACAATTTTGAGCAATCAGATATAATATGTAGTATTCTATTGACATGAAAGTTGGTAGAAAACTCTCTTTAAGTATATTTTTTCTTCTGTTTGAGGGCATGTGGTCAGATACACCTGTTTTCACACAAAGGATGTGTGCTGACATGGTTCTAAGAATGGTCCCCAACATTATAACATATTATAACATGCATAAATTGCTTCCCCTTATTTTTTAAATTTAATTTAATTTAGATCAGTGTGTCCAAAATTCTGTTTATGCACCACACCCAGTAATATGTGCCTTCCTTAATACCCACCACCAGGCTCACCTAACCCCCCACCTCTCTCCCCTCCAAAACCCTCAGTTTGTTTCTCAGAGTCCACAGTCTCTCATGATTTGTCTCCCCCTCTGATTTCCCCCAACTCACATCTCTCCATCTCCCAATGTCCTCCGTGTTATTCCTTATGCTCCACAAGTAAATGAAACCACATGATAACTGACTCTCTGCTTGATTTATTTCACTCAGCATGATCTCCTCCAGTTCCATCCATGTTGATACAAAAGTTGGGTGTTCATCCATTCTGATGGAGGCGTAATACTCCATTGTATGTATGGACAATATCTTCTTTTTCCATTTTTCTGTCAAAGGGCATCTTGGCTCTTTCCACAGTTTGGTGACTGTGACCATTGCTGCTATGAACAGCAATTGTTCTGGGGAACAGAATTGGGGAACAGATGGCCCTTCTTTTCACTACATCTGTGTCTTTGTGGCAAATACCCAGTAGTGCAATTGAAGGGTCAGATCTGTACTCAAGGAACTATAGAACACTCATGAAAGAAATTAAAGAAGACACAAAAAGATGGAAGGGCATTCCATGCTCATAGATCAGAAGAATAAACACTGTTAAAATGTCTATACTGCCTAGAGCAGTCTATACTTTCAATGTCATCCTGATTAAAATTCCACAGGCATTTTTTCAAAGAGCTGGAACAAACAATCCTAAAATTTGTATGGAACCAGAAGAGACCTCAAATAGCTATGCAAATGTTGGAAAAAGAAAAACAAAACTGGGGACATCACGTTACCTGATTTCAAGCTTTGCTACAAAGCTATGATCACCAAGACAGCATGTACTGGCACAAAAATAAACACATAGACCAGTGGAACAGAGTAGGGGGCCCAGATATGGACGCTCAACTCTATGGTCAAATAATATTTGACAAAGGAGGCAAAATATGCAGTGGAAAAAAGTCTCTTCAATAAATGGTGCTGGGAAAATTGGACAGCTATGTGTAGAAGAATGAAACTCGACCATTCTCTTACACCATACACAAAGATAAACTCAAAATGGATAAAAGACCTCAAGGTGCAGCAGGAATCTATCAAAATCCTAGAGTAGAACATAGGCAGTAACCTCTTCATCATCAGCCACAACAACTTCTTTCAAGACAATTCTCCAAAGGCAAAGGAAACAAAACCAAAAGTTCACTTTTGGGACTTCATCAAGATCAAAAGTTTCTGCACAGTAAAGGAAACAGTCAACAAAAGAAAGAGGCACTCATGGAATGGAGAAGATATTTGCAAATGACACTACAAAGGGCTGGTATCCAAGGTCTATAAAGACCTCTCAAACCAACATACACAAAACAGATAATCATGTCAAAACCTGCTTCCCTTTAAATGTAGATAGAAAAAAGGGTCCTGGATGGCTCAGTCCATTAAGCAGCTGACTCTTGACTTCAGATCTGGTCTTGATCTCAGTGTCCTGAGTTCAAGCCCCTCACTGGGCTCCATGCTGGGTGTGGAACCTACTTTAAACAAAATGTGGATAGGGTAGCAATTATGGTATCACTTTATGACTCTTCTACATTAAATGGCAAAAGGAAGATGGTTTAGGTGGGCCTAATCTCATCACATAAGAGGTTTTCCGAACTGGTAACACAACAGCACTTCAGAGAAATCTGAAGTATAGGAAGAAATGCATATGACATATTTGACTTTGAAAACTGAGGAGGCCGTTTGCCAAAGAATACAGATATCTTCTAGATGATGGGAAACAATCCCTCCCTAGTTGACAGTAACAAAGCAATGGGGGTCTTAGTCCTTACACTATAAGGTATTAATTTGACCAACTTGGATGTGTTTAGAAGTGGACTCTTCCCCAAAATCCCCAGATAGGAGTCCATTCTGGGTGACATGTAATTTTGCCCTTTTGAAGCCTTATGTGGAGAACCCAGTCAAACCTGCTGGGACTTGTGACCTACAGAAATATGAGCGATCAGTGGGTATTGTTTAAAGCTGCTGAATTTATAGTAGTATGTTACACAGCATTAGGAGATTAATATATGATGTAAAGCCTTTTTTTTTAATGGTGATCTTTATGATGAAAATATCAGTTCACATGGATCTGTATAATGAAATACATCAATACATTTCTTAATACCCCCTGTGTGTAGTTTTTATAAATTTAATTTTATTTTTTCAGTGTTCCGAGATTTATTATTTATGCACCACACCCAGTGCTCCATCCAATATGCACCCTCCTTAATACCCACCACCAGGCTCAACTATCCACCACCCCCCAAAACCCTCAGTTTGTTTCTCAGAGTCCACAGTCTTTCATCGTTCATTTCTCCCTCCGATTTCCCTCAGTTCACTTTTCCTTTCCTTCTCCTAATGTCCTCTGTGTTATGTGTAGTTTTAACTTTGTTTTTATTGTTTGGACAAATAATGGTTCATAAGGGGGAAAAAAAAGGAAACGTTTTAGTGGATAGGAAACTTATATGAGACTGATGTTGAAGCTGCTAAAGACTAATAGAAGTTCATTACAGGGTCAGTCATGTTCCAAAAACCAGGCAACCAACCAACCAAACAAACCTGCCTCATCTCTCTGCCACTGATCATAGCCAGGGTTCAGATAACCATTCAAAGAGATAGAAAGGACTATACTCTATTCAATGATATTAAAATCAATCAGCATTTTGGATCACCTATTACTGAGGTTAATCAAGACCCTGTATCTAACAGTACTCAAAAACTCTAAATGCTGTATTTCCTAGTACAATTTTTACCTCATTTGAAATCAACTTCCTGGGAGTAAGACTCTGAGGCAGAGATGCGCATGCAGGATATGTTTAGTACTTTCAGGAATATATCCAAGACAATGTGAGGCAAGCAGATATGGGGCTGAGTAGATGAATAAGGTAAACTAAGATGCAGTTGCAACAGAAGCCTCAGCTGATCTTAAGAGAGTTGTATGTGGAGATGGACCTTCAGAATTAATTCAAATATAGGCAACTGGCCTACAGCACATCAACCAGCTGCTCCCAGAGAAAGCACATAGCTTTGGGAAATACAGCTCCCTGAAACAACTGAGAACAATTCTGGGGAGGTCCTCAGCTGTGAGCCATTAGAATCTAACTCTCTTGGCATCTGGGGAAATAAGGAATTTGATTATGGGAGTGACAGCTGGGCAGGTTAACAGAGTCCACTATGTTCTGTAATGAGGCTGCATGTCCATTTGGTGAAGAACTGGAAAACATTGCATATACTTGTAGTTATGGTATGAAGTCTTTCTTCAATTATATCTAGTCTTACTTTTAGGGCTTTGGGTCTGGGAATGACGTTAGATCTAGAAACTGAATGTGATAGATAAAACTTGTTAAATATCTCCTCCCCAGTGTCCTGCTCTAACCCTCAGAATTTGCAAATATGATGACACATCAGTTCTGGGATTATTTATGTTGTGTGGTACAGATGATCTTCTGATAGGTAAGATACCTAGGTGGGCTTGGTTTAATCACAAGGCATTTTTTTAAGATTTTATTTATTTATTTGACAGAGATTGAGTGAGAGAGAGAGCACAAGGAGAGTGAAGGAGCAAAGGGAGAGAAAGAAGCAGATTCCCCACTGAGCAGGGAGCCCAATGTGGAGCAGGGAGCCCAGTCTCCAATGTGGAGCTCAATCCCAGCACCTGGGATCATGACCTGACCCAAAGGCAGATGCTTAACCAACTAAGCCCCCCAAGTGCCCCTCATATGAGACTTAAAACTCAGAAAGCTTCCCCTAGCTCATGACAGAAGGGAAAGGAAGAGAAAATGGAAGTGAGGGAACTCAATATGCTATTGCTAGCTTTGAGACAGAAGGGGCCACATGAACAGCAATTTGGAAGCCTTTAGAATAAAGAAACCCCTGGATTATAGCCAGTAAGAAAATGATAATCAGAGACTTATAACCACAAAGAAGTAGAAGAATCAACAACCTGAATTAGTCTGGAAGTAGATTTTTTTTTCCTCAGATTCTGAGATAGGAGTCTAATCTGGCTGACACCTTCCAAGCAGAGAATATATTTGAGTCCACTTGGATTTTGATGTATAGAGATGTGATATAATAACTAGGTGTTATTTTTTTTTAAAGATTTTATTTATTTATTTGTTAGAGAGAGCGAGCACAGGCAGACAGAGAGGCAGGCAGAGGCAGAGGGAGAAGCAGGCTCCCCGCCGAGCAAGGAGCCCGATGTGGGACTCGATCCCAGGACGCTGGGATCATGATCTGAGCCGAAGGCAGCTGCCCAACCAACTGAGCCACCCAGGCGTCCCACTAGGTGTTATTTTAAGTGACTATATTAGTGTTGATTTGTGATGGCAGAAATAGAAGATTAATTCACAGAGTAAAAATGTGTTTTTTCCATTGTGGTTAGCCCTTCTGCAGGCCAATTTTTAATCCTTTTTTTTAATATGAAAATTAAGCATCAGTTAACTGCATGTCCATTTGTCCAAGCATGTAGTGAGTTTGTATTCATTCCCACAGATTTCTTTGGGTTAAGGCACTCTGATTCCAACCTCAGAAAGGCTGCACATCACATTAATTAACTTCATGATGGGGTGCCTGATTGGCTCAGTTGGTTGAACGTCTGCCTTTGGATCAGGTCATGATCCCAGAGTCCTGGAATGGAGCCCATTGGGCTGGTTCCTTGCTCAGTGGGGAGCCTGTTTCTCCCTCTCCCTCCACCTACCACTCTGTCTACCTGTGCTCTCTCTCTAGAGAGCCAAATAAATAAATAATGTCCTAAAAAAATTAACTTCATGTTGTCTCTGATTAGTTGAATGCCATAGCTATGCTCTGCCATTCTGGAATTCCATCAACTGCATGATATAATAGTGTACAGTACCAGGAAGATTCTCCTGATTATCCCTGCCATCAGTGAAGTTTGCAAAAATATGGGTGTCACATCCCTCATGTATTCCTTATCACCTAATGATGGGATGGCCTCTGAGCACTCCCAAACAATCTAATCAGGTGGTAGCTTCTCCCATTGGGTGTTGAATTTCCAGCATCTACAATAGTTTTTGGCACATAGTAGGTGCACACTAAACATTTATGAATGAATGAATGGTTAAATAAACATCAACCTACAAATGAAGTAGTCTTTTCCAGCCTCTTTATATATCACTATGGTATTTAAAAAGCCTATTCAAGATGATTAAAATTCAGTAAACGTGTTTATTTACTGAATCAAAAAATATCAAAACTGATATTTTTATTAACTTTCAACAATTCCCTTATAAAGACAATTCACAAATTTTATTTTATCCTGTCCTTTAACTCAATCTCTTCTTCAAATTTTATCAGAATTAACTTCTTGTTGTTATATATTGGATTATCATATAATTCATTGAAATACAAACTTATACTGTGATATTAGACATAACGACTTTATTTTTTATTTTTTTAATGACTTTATTTTTTTAAAGATTTTATTTATTTATTTGACAGACAGAGATCACAAGTAGGCAGAGAGGCAGGCAGAGAGAGAGAGAGAGGAAGCAGGTTCCCTGGAGCCCCATGCGGGGCTTGATCCCGGGACCATGAGATCATGACCTGAGCTGAAGGCAGAGGCTTAACCCACTGAGCCACCGAGGCACCCCAACATAACCATTTTAAATGACAGAACCCTACCAAATAAATTTTAGGGTATGTTCTTCACTCCCATAAACATAAATGAAAGGTCTCAGGTACACTAATGAGCTGTTTCAAAATGAATACCAATGTTCTGCTTTTATACTTTATTAGGCAAAACATGTTTTTAATTGATTTATTTTATTAATTTGTTGGTTGGTTGAACGATTGGTTAATTTCCATCCATCTGAAAAAACTTAAATGAAGTGCTTTATTTTATTTTACATGATAAAAATCATAAAAATAATACAAAATTAGAAAATTAGATTCAGGTTAAAGAAAGAAGTATAATAAGTGGTTAAGTAGAAAAAGGTTATTCATGTAGGTAAATTTATACAAGACATTTTTTTTTAAAGATTTTTTTTAAATTTTTATTTATTTGTTATAGAGAGAGAGAGATAGCAAGCACAGGCAGACAAAGAGACAGGCAGAGGCAGAGGGAGAAGCAGGCTCCCTGCCGAGCAAGGAGCCCGATGTGGGACTCGATCCCAGGACGCTGGGATCATGACCTGAGCCAAAGGCAGCCACTTAACCAACTGAGCCACCCAGGCGTCCCTACAACAAGACATTTATCTTGACAGAAAGGGAGGCTATTCTCACAGGAAAAGCAATATTTTTATTAGCATTGAATTTCAAAGAAAATTATTAATGGGTATTTAGTCAAGATATACATTTATAGGTAGTTAAGCATTTTAAAAAATATTTTGTAAGACATTTTTATATAATGACCTTTATAGAGAGTTGAAAACATAATATTAAAATAAAATAAAAATACATGTGGGATTTTAGGATGATAATCAAATAAATTTCTGATAGGTGGTTGTATATCAGAATAAATAGATGTAATGTGTAGCTTTCAAAAATGTTAACAAATAGTATAGCTTTTAGAGAGCATTAGAAAAATTTGGGAAAAAAACGCAGATGAAGACCCTGCTCTCTAACATAGTCTGTATGGATATACTATATTCCTACCCAATGGCCAATATATGTCTAACAAAGAAAATGAATGATGAAAGAACACCAATAAATTATATGCCGGGAAACTTAAAATGAGAGCATCAAAACCACAGTGAAATATCACCTTATACATGTTAGAACAGCTAGAGTAAAAAAGACAAGAAATAACAACACTGAGAAGAAGATGTGGAGAAAAAAGAACCCTTGTAAACTGTTGATGGGAATGTAAATTGGTACAGCCCCTGTGGAACACAATATGGAGCTTCCTTAAAATATTAAAAATAGAGGGAAACCTGGGTGGCTCGTTTGGTTAAACATCTGCCTTCAGCTCAGGTCATGATCCCAAGATCCTGGAATCAAGTCCCTCATAGGGTTCCTGCTCCCTCTGCCTGCCAATCCCCCTGCTTGTGTGCTCATGCTTGTGTGCTCTCTCTCTCTCTCTCTCTAATGAATAAATAAATAATTCTTTTAGAATAAATTAAAAAAATAGAAAAACCATATGATACAATAGGGGGAACAGTAATTTGAAAAGATATATATATATATACCTCTATGTTTATTGCAGCATTATTTACAATAGTCAAGATATGGAAACAATTCCAAATGTCCATTGATAGATGAATGGATAATAAAGATACGGCATATACACAATGGAATATTACTCAGCCATAAAAAGGATGAGATGTTGCTATTTGTGACAACATAGATGGACCTAGAGCATATGATGCTCAGTCAAATAAATGAAATAGAAAAGGACAAATACTATAAAATTACACTTATATATGAAATCTAAAAAAAATGAATAAACACATAAGCAAAAGGCAAAATCAGACCTATAAATACGAGAACTGATGGTGGCCACAAAGGAGGAATCTGGGGAGATGGGCAAAAATGAATGAAGGGGAGCAGGAGATATAGGCATCTGATTATGGAGAAAGTCACATGAATAAAAAGCACACCATAGGAAATATTTTCAATGGTATCATAATAGTGTTGTCTGGTGGCAGATGGTGGCTGTAGTTGCAGTGAGCATAGAATGATATATAGAGTTGCTGAATGACTATTCTGTACACCTGAAACTAATGTAAAATTTTGTGTCAGTTATACTCAAATAAAATTTAAAAACGGGAGAAGGATTGCTTAGTTTATTTTTTTAATTTTAATTTTAATTTTTTAAATTTTTTTATTTTTTGAAACCATATAATATATTATTAGCCCTAGGGATACAGGTCTGTAAATCCCCAGGTTTACCCACTTCACAGCACTCATCATAACACATACCCTCCCCAATGTCCATAACCCCACCACCCTCTCCCAACACCCTTCCCCCCAGCAACCCTCTGTTTTGTGAGATTAAGAGTCTCTTATGGTTTCTCTCCATCACAATCCCATCTTGTTTCATTTATTCTTTCCCTACCCCCCAAAGTCCCCCATGTTGCATCTCCACTTCCTCATATCAGGGAGATCATATGAATGTTGTCTTTCTCTGATTGGCTTATTTCGCTAAGCATAATACCCTCTAGTTCCATCCACGTCATCACAAATGGCAGAATTTCATTTATTTTGATGGCTGCATAGTATTCCATCGTATATGTATACCACTTCTTCTTTATCCATTCATCTCTTGATGGACATCTAGGTTCTTTCCATAGTTTGGCTATTGTGGACATTACTGCTATAAACATTCGGGTGAATGTACTCCTTTGGATCATTACATTTATATCTTTAGGGTAAATATCCAGTAGTGCAATTGCTGGGTCATAGGGTAGCTCTATTTTCAACTTTTTGAGGATCCTCCATGCTGTTTTCCAGAGTGGTTGCACCAGATTGCATTCCCATCAACAGTGTAGGAGGGTTCGCCTTTCTCTGCATCCTTGCCAGCATCTGTCATTTCCTGACTTGTTAATTTTAGCCATTCTGACTGGTGTGAGATCATATCTCATTGTGGTTTTGATTTGTATTTCCCTGATGCCCAGTGATGTGGAGGACTTTTTCATGTGTCTGTTGGCCATTTGGATGTCTTCTTTGCAGAAATGTCTGTTCATGTCCTCTGCCCATTTCTTGATTGGATTATTTGTTCTTTGGGCGTTGAGTTTGGTAAGCTCTTTATAGATTTTGGATGCTAGCCCTTTGTCTGATATGTCATTTGCAAATATCTTCTCCCATTCTGTCAGTTGTCTTTGGTTTTGTTTCCTTTGTTGTGCAAAAGCTTTTGATCTTGATGAAGTCCCAATAATTCACTTTTACCCTTGCTTCCCTTGCCTTTGGCGATGTTACTAGGAAGAAGTTGTTGTGGCTGAGGTTGAAGAGGTTGCTGCCCAGGTTCTCCTCAAGGATTTTGATGCATTCCTTTCACATATTGAGGCCCTTCATCCATTTTGAGTCTATTTTCGTGTGGTGTAAGAAAATGGTTCGGTTTCATTTTTCTGCAGGAGGCTGTCCAATTTTCCAAACACCATTAGACTGAATTAGTGACCTAGATATACACGCATACATACATATACACACATTAATACAGTAACTATTTTATTGTCTTTTTTTATTATGTACTAATAAATATAGATATCTTCCTGTAGATTTGTTTTGACTTTTTTAAAATGGAGGAAAAGCTAATTTTTAAAACCTTAAATATTTTGAAGTTATTTTATATGTCTGTGTGTGTGTTAGTGTTCACATATACATACACACAACTTATGTGTTATTCTGAGGCCATAATTCTTCCTGCTATATATGATCATTCCTATCTATAAATGGATCTTGTGTTCATTATCAGTCCTTATGTTAATGCTATGCTTCTGATTTTTTGAAATATTTGTTTAATCTTGCAGGTGAATATAATGAGTCTCAATGAAAATATTTTATAGCAACATGTTAGTGTTGCATACATTATTCTTCAACGTCTTAATGGCAGTCATTGAGATGAGATATATGTGTACTGAAAAAATTAGTGAATATGTTCTCCAGGCCAACAAATGTAATAAAATATATCTTAAATCAGAAAATAAGTCTTAGTCCCATATCTGATACAAGAAACATCAGCTCAATTATCCTTATTTTTGCATATTAGATAATGGGAGGATATCTCTGTAAAACCAAGCAAAACATTATCCAAGTTGATGCGTTTGACATATTTGAATCACATTTTCCTGGAGACGTATTTCCTCTGTGCCCATAACCAAGCATGTCATAAAATCATGTGAATTACTGTGTTCAAGCTGGGCTTATTCCTAACAGAATAACAAATGTCAATGAGGGAAAAACAAACAAACAAACAAAAAGAACTTAGGCCACTTAAAGTATGGGAGAACCTAAGAAAAATGTGTTGCCAAATAGGATTCTGTCTCTTTAATCTCATACAAAATTAAGCATGAATGCATATATATGGTGTTATATATATATATATATATATATGTATATATACACACACACACATATATATGTATATATATTTGCATTCTTATATGATTTATACATATTTGTGTGTTGTGTTTAGCTCAGTGTCTAGCTGCATATCCTATTTTGAGATTTACCATATGCCTTGTCTTTGCATAAATGGAAAATTTATTCTTTATATACATGAATTAAAACATTGAAAAGTTCTAAAACCTAAATGAAAATGTAACATGAAAATCACATAACTTGGTATGTTGTTTTGAAGGAGACATCCCAACAAATAGTTACTTTAATAGTAAAATAAATGCATATATAAGTAGAGATAATTGCTATTAATGTCAGAAAAATATTACTGACAAAAATATGATGGGGAGATATTAAATAAAACTCTCTTGAAGGGGTGCCTGGGTGGTTCAGTCAGTTAAGTATATGCCTTAGACTCAGGTCATGATCCCAGGATACTAGGATGGAGCACTGAGTTGGGCTTCCTGCTCATCAGCAGGGAGTCTACTCCTTCCCTTCCCTCCACCCCTCCCCCACTCATTCTCTCTCTGTCATTCACACTCTTTCTCTCAAATAAATAAATAAAATAAAATAAATTTTTTTCCCTGAAATAGATCACTGTTTTTTTTCTTTTCTTCCAACTATGTATTTTGTGGAAACTTTGCATTACAATATGTATTTTGAAAAGAAATACATATACTTTCAAGAATAATGTCAGTAGCCAAGATTAAAAAAAAAAAAAGATTACTTTTGAACATCTATGAGTAACTTAGGTTAAGTTTAACCATCATTTCTCTAGAAATAATGGCCCTGGATTAGCATAACATAAAAGTGAGTCTTTTTATTAAAAATTTCTTGGGTGCCTGGGTGGCTCAGTGGTTTAGGCCTCTGCCTTCGGCTCGGGTCATGATCTCAGGGTTCTGGGATCTAGTCCCATATCGGGCTCTCTGCTCTATGGAGAGCCTGCTTCCCCCACTCTCTCTGCCTGCCTCTCTGCCTACTTGTGATTTCTCTCTGTGTGTGTCAAATAAATAAATAAAATCTTAAAAAAATATTCTTCTTTGCAGACTCATTAGGAGTTTATGTAAGACATATGGCCAAAATTATATTTTTAAAAATTGATTGGCTAAAACATTAAAGGAAACATTGGAGTACTTCCATGAAGCAGCAGAATGGAATCTCAAACACCGAAATCTGATAACCAGCAGGTAGCATCAGATATTTCTGATTCATTGGTAGCAGTAGGGAGCAAAACTTCCCTGAGACAAACCACAGCTTTGCTAACAGTGCCCCAGGGTGTATTGGCAAATACATCTGAAATATTGACTTTCATAAAATAGGCAAACGTACTTTGTTTGCAGAATGTACATTTCCTTTCACAACTATACCTAAGAATCTCTCCAAAGACAAAAGGTAATAGAGTTTCCTCTTTGTCTTTGGTACACTGTGAAACATGACAGTGAATTGGAAAGAGATAGATACCTAAAAAGAGAAGGATAAACATCTTTATTTGAAATCACATGGAATCACAGAATACCCAAAATATGACCTTAAACCTCATCACACTCTTTAAATAAGTTTTTAAATAGAAACACAGATAAATCACTTTTCCAATGACTAAATTATTAAACTTTGTCTTGACTAGTTCACAGATAAATCAGAATGAGGAAGGGAAGAGGAGCATATAGTCTACTGCAAAGCCATTTGTGAGGAATGATAAGTTTGAATAAATGTCATTCTATTTCATATTAAAAATATTTGTATTAAAATGCAAATAAAATATTCACATACTCTTATTGTATTTTTTTAAAGATTTTATTTATTTATTTGACAGACAGAGATTACAAGTAGGCAGAGAGGCAGGCAGAGAGAGAGGAAGGGAAGCAGGTTCCCTGCTGAGCAGAGAGCCCATGCCGGGCTCCATCCCAGGACCCTGGGATCATGACCTGAGCTGAAGGCAGAGGCTTTAACCCACTGAGCCGCCCAGGCGCCCCTTATTGTAAGTATTTTATTCTATCAAAGAAATATATGTATCCTAATTTTCCTACTTCATACCAAAACTTACAGTGAAGGCTTTTACTTTCTCTAGAGCAACACTTCTAAAATCATACAAATGGGATCATCCAAAATCTTATTACAATGCAACCTGGTTGGGGTGCCTGGCTGGCTCAGTCAGTACAGCATGTGACTCTTGATCTTGGGGTTGTAAATTCAAGCCCAACTTTGGGTGTAGAGATTACTTAAAAACAAACACTTAAAAAAAATATATATATAATCTGGTTGAGTAGGGATGTGGTGGAACCTGAGTTTCCAAATTTCTAACAAGTTCCCTGGTGATTTCAAAGCTAGCTGTTAGCCAGATCACTCTGAATAGCAAGGCATTACACAGAGTTCTCCAGTGTATATAGAAGAACACATTTGTGTGTCCCCCATGGATGATACAGGTATGCTTAAGCTATTGATCCCATTTTTTCAGTGTGTTGGCGATAGCTGAGACAGCCAGAGCCTAGACTGATTTCTTTCAGCTCCATAGAGCTTTATGCACATGTTATAGTAACCCATACTTTATGTGTGTCCTGACATGAAACAAAGTTTAGATACAGTACATATTGCTTTGAATAGTAAATGAATAAGTACAAAAGAATTACATATTGACATCATATTTCAGAAGAGAAAATCCTTATCAATTAATAGTTACTCCCTAAAAATAGTACTTAACTAAAATATGTCAAAAATATCTTCATTATTGGCTTATTTGGCTTACTTGAAAAATAATGTAGAATTATGACTGGTCCACTGGACCAGCATTAATCTCAAGCATAGGATTAATTGGGTATCTTTTGAGGACAAGATTTAAAAAAAAATACCATTCTTAAAAGATTCCTTAAAAGTAGAATGAATAGGGGCACCTAGGTGGGCTGAGTTGGTTGAGTGTCTGACTCCTGATTTTGGCTAAGGTCACGATCTCAGAGTTGTGAGATCCAGGATAAAGACTTCTCTAAAAGCTCAGCTATCTTGAATATATTGTAAAAACATATGTGTATACTTTTTCTTTTTGATTACAAAATGAATTTTTAGAGATTATGATTTTATAGTCCCTCTGTGGCTTCCAACTTTCTATATGGTTCCAATTATAATCTTAAAAATCCATTTGCATGTATAAAATTGTGTATCATTAAATAACTTTGGAATGTTTAGTATTATAATAAAATGTAATATTAAATTAAAATACAACCTTGTCTTTTTTCAGTCTTCTTCTGTATCACAACATTAATAATCCTTCAAACAGATTGTAACATCCTCTGCAACAAAGACACAACATCTGAACTCACGAGAGCATAATTAAAACCTTATGTAGTCAGTCCCAAGAGCACCTCTTACAGGATTTCACTTAAATAAAAGACAGAAAGAGTAAAATAATGCCTGTTAGAAGTCAGAAAGTGGTTTTCCTTGGGAGATAGTGACTCAAAGGAATGTTCAGAGACCTGAAAGCTGCCAGTAATGTTCTATTGAATAATCTGGGTAGTATGTTCAGGTTATAAGAATCTTGTATAATGTACTCTGACATGTGTACTTCTCTGCATTAATAATAACATTTTAAATGTATAAATAATCATATCTTTTCAAAATTTCTTTTTGGGACTTTTCCAGGGGTGTTTTCTTATTTAAAATCTATTCAACAGTTGGAGTAATATTTGTGTTTTTGTTTGAATACGTATGTCTATGTGTGTGGTGTGTGTTCAGTGAAGGATAGAATATAAACACTTATATTTAGCAAATTCTAATTGTAACCTTTAAATCTGCTCAGAGAGTAGGTTGTAGCTATAGATTTAGTGTTATGTTTTTGAAAAAATCTGGAATGCTTTCCTAAATCTTTCTTTCCACAAACAGATTTGATTCAAGACAGAGAACTGCACAAGTGAGAACTTTCTGTCTGATGAAATGGCTGGTTCATCATGCAGAACGTCCTGATAATCAGAATTATAAATCATTGAGAGATAGCTTGGCTTTGAGTCATTGAAACTCTACTTTAAAACACACCCTTTAGTCAAGATAATGAAATCTACTGCAACTATAGGCTTTTTATGAAAATACACGTAAAACCACTCTTTCCTGACATGTACTATGGTAATCAGACATAGAACTGAAATATATTCCTGGCATCTGAGGCAGCTTTACCCTGATTGAAGAAAGTAGCTTTTCCAAAATATCCACTTTATGGACATTTGTCAACAACCATTTTTCCCTTTCTATGCGGGTAGGGGATGGGAGATATGTAGTAAATAAATAAAATTAGCATTCATTACAGTGAACCTGAAATATTTTACCCTAAATGGGTGGAAAAATGTATTAATGACCCTAAACAGGTGTTCAGTAGCAACACAAAAAGAATGATTTGCGGGGAGAGTTTGTTAAAGAATATTCAGCCTCTTTATGCCCAAACATTGATTTGAAGGACACAAATAAATTTTTCCCAGACAGAATCATTCGACGGATCTGCATATTCATTCATATTTTATTTTTCATTTGCATTTTCAAGATGTTTGTACTTCAAGGAGTCTGCCTTAGATAAGCACTTTGAGAAGTATGTAGAACTACACATAAGTTTCATAAAACACTGGAGTATCTAGGAGAGCTAGATTTTATTCATTCATTCTCTGGTAAAGATCTCAGATTATATTTTTGCTTCAAAATTTATCTGGATTACAGGCTGAATAATGGCCTCCCAAGGATCTCTACATTCTTATCCCAGGAACTTTTGAATTTGTCTTCTTGATGAGGGAACAAAAGGCAAGCTGAGGACAAAGCATCAGCTAACATCTCTCAAGTGCCCCACCCCAACCCCAGGTGGGGTATGTGTGACATTCCCTTGGACATTCCTGGCTGCCCTAGAACAAAGGGAAGAGAAAAGCAAGTGCTTAACTGATAGAGATCACAGTCCTGCAGGACCAGAGTCTCCATCAGTATGCAACCATCTTAATAGTTTATAAGAAAAAAGCAATCTCCAGAAACTTATAGACACAATATCCTGGAACCCTAACATTACCCTCCCTTTCATAGGATAGGATATCTATAATCAGTCACTCCTAACAATCCCAGTGCAGTTCTTTCTGCCCCACTTGTCCTGTCCCTGTGTCTTCATAAAAACCTTTTTGCACCTAAGACATCTTGAGAATTCTTCCTTGACTGTCAGTCAGCTCCCAGCTCCACATCAAACCACATCATTCTTATGTAGAAAAAGGAACTTTTCAGATACGATTAAATTAAAAGTCTTAAAATGGAGAGATTATGCTGGAATCTCCAGGAGAACATAATCTAATCACAAGGATCCTTACGAAAGGAAGGCAGTTGTTAGGGTCAGAGAGGCAAGAAGATGCTACACTGGCTGGCTTTCAAGATGGAGATGGGAGGGAATAGTAGTGGAAGGCATGAAGCAAGGAACTCATTTGGAAACCTAGAAGCTGGGATGTGGAAGCGAAGATATTCTCACCTAGAATCTCCAGAGGAAACCAGGACACCCTGACTTTAGCCCAGTGAGACTGACTTCAGACTTGTGGACCTCAAAACTGCAGGATAATAAATTTGCCTTGTTTTAACCTACTAAATTTGTGGTAATTTGTTAGAGCACCTATAAGAAGCAAATATACCTGGCAACTATTAACCGATAACAAGACAATACAGCTGTTTTAGTCTTTCATTTATTATATAACTCTACTTTACATGATTCACTCTTTCTGTAAATCTAAACTTCAAAGCCAGTTTCTTCATCTACGCTTCTAACCAGTTCCTGCAGTGACCTAGCTTTAGTTCTTTTTATGTCTCCTGTGTAGCAGATGCTTCTGATATCTACATTACATTTTCTTAGTATGCAACTGATTTGAGGTAGAAATACTAAAGTTTTCTGTGGCCTCAGACTTATTTTGCATTGTCAGACTCTCCGCTGGAGTAACTGCTCCTATCTTTCTGCACTTTCTTGGGGGCCTTTTCTTTTATCTGGAGAAAATCCACAGCACACTCAAAGCCCACTAAACATAATAACCCTGCAGAAGATAATAACCCTAGTGGCAACCCTCAAATGGGGTTCAGGAGCTAGCACATAAATATTCCAGGTGACAGTATTTCAGACAGACACTTAATGAATTTCATTCTTAGATTTTCTCAAATCTGAAAAGAAAGAATTCCCTCAACCTGTAATAAACTTTATAGAGAATCCTTGATTTCTCTTTAAATCCTGTCCCCTCTCATTCTTGCCAACCACATATTCTACTTCTTGAGATCACTCTTTTCAATCAACAACCTGCACTAAGATCTTCCTTCAAGCTCTGCTTGCAAGGAAAGCTAAAGTAATGCACCAGGATAATGTCAACAGTTTTGAACACAGCAGTCAATCAAACGTTTCCTGGATGATTTACATTTGAAAAACAACTGCTTAATGAGATGGATTTAAAATATATTTTAGAATTGTCTTGATTTTGTTTAATACTTTTAATTATCTTTCATAATTTTTTTTTCTCCTTCTGCATGTATGTATTTAACATTAACAAAATGTATAACTAGCATGCTGTTAAAACTTCTGGAATATGTCCATAATGAAAATCTTTCTAAAATCTAGTTATTAAATGGTCACTCTCATTTTATGAATCAATTTTAGATAGGTGTTACATTAATTTTATTTTTTAAATGTTGTATAAGTGAATAATCAATATTTCACTGAGCATGGCATTTCCTTGAAGGTCAAATTATGTTAAACATTCCTTTAAGTAGAAAAAATGTGGGGCATGTAGGTGGCTCAATTGGTTAAGTGTCTGGCTTTGGCTCAGGTCACAATCCCAGGATCCTGGGATCAAGCCCTGAATCACACGGGGCTCTTTGCTTAGCAGGGAGCATGCTTCTCCCTCTCCTTGGGCAGTTCCCTGTGCTTGTGCTATCCCTTGCCTGCATGCACTCTCTCTCTCGTTCTCTTTATGGTAACTCATTAAGTTCAAAAATTATTTTTTCTTTTTAAAAATAAATATATATATTTGATGATTATATGCAATCTTTTAGTGCTCTCTTAAAAAAAAAAAGCCAGGAAAAAGCACAGACTATGAACATATATATGTGTGTGTGCATGTGTGTATTCACAGTGTGTATATATGCATGCACTTGTATATGTATGTTTACATATATTCACAGTGTATTCATTGTGTGTGTATATATATGTATGTTACAGATAGCAGTACATAGTACATAATACATGTATTATATGCAAACATAATTTTCATATATATTTTCAGCACATAAATACTCTGACTCATTTTACTGAAACAGTTCAAATTATAAGCAGGAGTACAAATACATTTTTAGAACTTTTAATCATAGAAACTTACTTTACTCATAAAAACATATGTAATAAATTGGTCAATTATTACTAAGAACTGTGATTAGGTAAAAATACAGGACATATGTTTTTGTTTCTAGATATAGTTCACAATAATACTTTTTTCATTTATTTCCTTCAAATTTTAATGGTAATATGGTTGGAACAAAATGTTCTGGTCACATTTTATTATAAAAGTTTATGAAGTTAGTCTGATTTTTTAGTATTTTATGTAGTTAAATAACATTTTTTCTAGGTAAATATAGACACAGATTTTTATCACTGAATTTTGATAATATTATCACAGTTTAATAGGAGATTGACAATAACCCATAGAAAGCTTATTTGTTTGTTGTTTGTTTTCCCTTGGATGGACAGTCTTTATAATCTGCACATATAAGATGCTTTTATTTTTTTAATTTAAGTTCTATCTTCTATTACAAACTTTCTTTTTTCTCATCCATTCATTAACTTCACCTGATATACATGTATGCATTTGTACATTTAATTATTTGTGTGGTACTTGATTTTATTTCACCTTTATAAATTCCTCAGTATCATCTATAGTTCATATTTGTTGTTTGAAATGATGCCAGTTCTTATGTCTGCTTATAATAATTTACTTTTTTTCTAATGATTTCTTTTCTCTCATCTGTTTACTTCCAGAGTACTACTAACTTAATATGCAACGACTTCTGTTATCTCAGCATCTCTTCTCTGATAACCTACAGTCTTTAATTTCCAACAAGCATTTATTTATAAGTTTAACTTGTTTTGTGGAATAAATTGTGTTTCATTTGTCATCTGCATTTTGCTTCTTTGTTCATTTTATTAATGCAACTTAGTAGGTCCCACAATAGAGTCTTTTTTTTTTTTTTTTTTTTTTTAATGATAGAGTCTTTCAATAGGTGTCATTCTTCTGTGAATATACAACATTTATCTTGGGTCATGCACTTATAAAGTATATCATTTACAATTTGCTAGATTAAGACTGAGCATCATATCACAGATGCTCTGTTTTGTGACTATATCTCCTTTCTATCCAGTAAGGTATTTGTGTGAGTCAGAAAGAAGGCCAGTACGTTGCGGAATTTTACTATGGTTTTCTAATACTTACTCCAATTTATTTCACTAAGAAATTAACCTGGCAAGTTGATTAACATATACTGTTTTCTCCCCAGTATGTCACAGAGACATACACATGCTTTCAGATGATTTTGTGTTTGTTTGTTTGCTTGGCTGGTAGCTGGTAGTGATTGGTTTGGTTTGGTTTGCTTGTAAGATAAATATGCATTTCTTCATCGAATCTGACCTCATTTGCAATTCCATATTTTCACCTGAAGATTCCACTTCACCACTGAGCTTTGCCTTGACAGGCCTACAAGTATTTCTGACGTTCTTATTGTTTTCTGGTTTGCTGTTCATTCCACAAAGAGCATTTCACAGAATTAAACTTCAGAGATATGGATGACTTTTGGTTTCATAAGCAGTTCTTTTTTGTTATTGTGTTCCCTCTTTCATCTGGGTCATTTTCAGAGTTAAGAATGTGAAGATTGGGGGGCACCTGGGTGGCTCAGTGGGTTAAAGCCGCTGCCTTCGGCTCGGGTCGTGATCCCAGGGTCGTGGGATCGAGCCCCGCATCAGGCTCTCTGCTCTGCGGACAGCCTGCTTCCTCCTCTCTCTCTGCCTCTCTGCCTACTTGTGATTTCTGTCTATCAAATAAATAAATAAAAAATCTTAAAAAAAAAAAAAGAATGTGAAGATTGGTCTTTAGTTAGTTCAACATGATCATTGCCTCTAATGAATTATTACCTAGTCCCTATTTATCCTAAAGTTCTGATTATGCGTAAATCTCCTTTTGTATGCATGTAATTCATTCTTAAGAGGTAACTAAAAAGGACACAAATTGTTAGGTTAGTGTACAGATATTAACCAATGTTACTAACTTATTTTGTGTTCATAGATTAAAATATTTCCCTCTGTGTAACCTGATAACAATACTGATCACCATATTCTGGACTATCTAGTAACTAATTACTGTAGAGCTTGTGAGGAATACTACTTTAATTCAATTTAATTTAATAGTAGAAGATCTTGCCAGTTAAAAGTTTTCCATGACAATCTTTCCAAGTTACAAAATTCTTAAAGGAAACAAAAATTAAAAATTTGTTAGCAAAAAACTATACTACTAAGATTTTATTATTATTAAACTCAATATTAACTATTATAAAGAATTTGTGATTACTTGGCATAGCAAATAATATACTTATGCTCATGTGATTCTATAAACTTCTCATTATAGCATATTTATTGACTATTTTTTCCCATCATAGTCAATAACATTTCAGGGATGCTCATTTATTTTTATTAACTACCTATATTCAAAATGTTACACAACATAAAGATGCTCCATATTATTTCATATAATTTCTAATAAGCACTAAGTTACTACTAATGCTGTTTTATAATACTGTAGACTCCTTAAGAGAAAGCAATTCATTATGGCACAAAACTTGCTAATTGGTAAATTATTATGGTAACAAGTTAAATATTTCACTTATACTGGGATTTTAAAACACAGGAAAAAAAAACTTTTAATAACCTAGGATCATCAAAAATGAACTTGAAATAATAAATAACTCAGATTTAATTATATAACAGTAAAATAGGTGAAAAGGCTATTTTTTAATTTTAATTCAGAAAAATAACATCAATACCATTTCCTTTCAAAACAGAACTATAAATGGCTCAAAAGGAACAAAGCCATCACTTACTATCTCAAAATGCAAAAAAAAACTTTTATATTTCATTAGAATGATAACTGGAAAATTCTACACAGTTCTAATTCTAATTCTAATCTAATCTAATCTAAATCTAATCTAATTCTAATCACATAACATTCCTCAAACTGATGGACTTCAACTTAAGAAAATATGTTAAGTGCAAGATGGTAAATTTATAAATCATTAGTGAACAGTGACAATGACATCTTACAGAATTTTTCCATAGCCATGTGTCCATTCTCCCATTGTTGATTTTGCTGTAGATGCTACCCTGCATGTTGTGCCTGAAAAATGCCCCAGTGGCACCTCAGGGCTTATGCCTTTTCTCTTCTGGTTTTCCTGAAGACTATACCTTCAAATAGATCAAGAGATGATAGATAGAGGTAGATATAGATATTTAGATTCACTTGATTTCAGTTTCCTTAAATGTATTAATCTTAAATGTAAATACACTAAAATGCATTAATGAATTAATCTTATTTCTTTATAATGTATAATCTGCACACTACTGGACAAAGAATACTTATGAATGAGTGAAGACCTATTTTTTATAAATTTTGATGCATGTAATAATTTGAGGTAACTATCAACTGCCCTAAACATTCTTCAATTAATTAGAAACAAATAAGCATTTGGGCAACAATTGTTTATCAATGGCTCTGTGATAACCTAAAACACTTGTATATGGGAACAAGTAAACATGATGTGAAATTCCAGCATTCACATCTACTGGAAATGTGAAATTGCAAAAAGAATTATTTATTAGTTATTTTCAGTACATACAGTATAAATTGGAGAGCATATGTACAAAATATTCTGAGAATGGAAGGGATGGTGCTTCTTCTAGAATCTGATATATGTAAAAAGCACAATATTTAGGATCCTACTCCATGTTATTATATTTTTAATTTTAAACTCTCCTCCACATTTAAATATTTTCATTAACAATATTTTATATTCACAAAAATATTTCAGCACATCTAACTGAAATGGAACTTACTTAGGTCTGTTTACTTGAAGATATTATTAATGTCTTTGTTTTTCCTTGGATAGCAAATATAATGTAAAATGAGATTTTGACTACTTTTGGAAATTTAAAACTTGGAGATAATTGTCACAAGTTCAACATTCTTTTCCTCTAGTGTACCCAATTCAATAATGAGTATTTATTACATAAACATATTACAATGAACTTAGGAATATTTCACCTACTGTTCTAATTACACTAACAGAAACTTCATAATATTGTTTAGAGAAAGGCTAATATCTGCCTCCCTTTTCCCTATTTTCCTTATATTGTTCCTTCCTTCCTTCTTTCCTTCCATAAACTGACTACTTTTAAATATATTTTAAAGATTTATTTATTTATTTATTTATTTAGAGAGAGAAAGAGAGGAGAGAGAGAGAGCATGAGAAGGGGAAGCAGCAGAGGGAGAGAGAGAATCTGAACCAGACTCCATGGTGAGTGTGGAGCCAATCATGGGGCTCAATCTCACAACCCTGAGATCATGACCTGAGCTGAAACCAAGAGCTGGACTTTAAGTGACTGAGCCACCCAGGCATCCCAACACTGACCATGATATTCTATTGTTTGACAAGCCATCTTCTATGAAGTGAGGGCACAGTGATAACAAAATACAGTTGTGGAAGGAATAAAGCACATTCCATTCCAGTTGTGGAAGCAAGAAATATGCTAAACTAAATAAAACATAGAACTTGGCTGACAAAGGTTAGTGTGACAAGGAAAGCTTTTCATAATATGGTGATTTATGATAGCACTCCTGCATTATGTGAATAGGCATCATGCATAGATGTGGGGGAAAAATTTAGATGAACAGTATGAATTTCTGAAACAGAAATGTGCTAGAATGTATTGAGAATAACAAGAGGAGTAGGATGACTGAACATGGTCAACATGGTGAACATGGAAAAGAGAAGTAGAGAAGAATTTGAAAGAGGAGGGATTGGCATTTTTACTCAACTAGATTAGTGCCTCTGAGGGATTAAAATGTGGAGTAGAGGTGTCACAATCAAATTTCAAAAATCATCTTTTTGGTTCTATGTGGAGGTTGTGACCTAGTAGGGACAGACTAGCAATAGTCATTAGGGTGCCAGAGCTTTGCACTATTTAGAAGGAAGTTATTGGCTTGGATTAATGTGGTAATAGTTGAGTGGAAGTAGGTAGTATGACTGGAAATAGGTTTTGATAACAAAGACACATGATAATAAATTAAATGTGCTCAGAGAGAAAGAGAGGAAACAATGATTATTTCTAGAATGTTGATTTGCTTAATATATTGGCTGTGGTACCCTATCCTCACGTGGACAGGATTAGGGGTAACCAGTTGGTGCTGGAGAGAAGTAGGGAGGAAATTATAATTTACTTATGAATTAAGATTATTAAATCCTGAACCTTGGGACATTCCGATGATTAGAACGCTAACGACCAAAAGCAGAGAAAGTAAAGAAAAAGCCCATGAGAAGATGACAAGAAATTCGTTTTGGAAGAAAAAAAAAAAAAACTTTTCCTAATGATACTGAAATACCA
Source organism: Taxidea taxus jeffersonii (assembly GCA_003697995.1). Taxonomy (NCBI): domain Eukaryota; kingdom Metazoa; phylum Chordata; class Mammalia; order Carnivora; family Mustelidae; genus Taxidea; species Taxidea taxus. The sequence continues at coordinate 43,396 of RCUC01143140.1, read as the reverse complement.
ATTGTCAAAAGTAAAATTGACCACTGAATTTGGTGAGGTAGAAGCGGTTATCTATCTTGACAGAAAATTTTAAATGAAATCATAATGAAGGACTGGGAGGAGTCTTTACAAACAAATACAAGGAAAAGTATTCCTTTTTTTAAAAAAAGTTTTATTTTATTTAAATTGAACTAATTAACATATAGTGTACATTAGTTTCAGCGATAGAGTTCAGTTATTCCTCAGTTGCATATAACACCCAGTGCTCATAGCATAACATGCCCTCCTTAATGACCATCACCCAGGTACTCCATCCCTCCACCCGTCTCCCCTCCAGCAACCCTCTCTTATGGTTTGTTTCCCTCTCTGATTTTGTCTTATTTTATTTTTCCCTCCAAGGAAAGTGATTCCTAATAGAGACTAACCTCTACAGTAATTCTGAATTATCAGAGAAATCAGCTAGTAACCCAAGAAGGAATGTGAAGTTGTAGGGGTATTTATCTCATTTTTAATTTTTATTTTACTTTATAATGTGTCTGTAAAACTTTTAAAGTGACATAGAAAAGAGAAGACTGTTGGTACAGGAGAGAAGATGAAAGAAACACAGGAGTAAATACAAGAATAACTATAAGAATCCCTGCAGCATTCATGTATTGGTCACAGTAATTAACACCTGCTGCCACAAAAGTCACCTTCAAAATCTCAGTAGATTAGTATGATGACTCCTCCCTCAGGCAATGGCAGACTTTTTGTTCCAAACAATTACTCAGGGACTCAATAAAGGCTATGTGATCTTGCAACTATACCATCTAGATAACATGGCTCCTAAAATCACTGTAATAAAGAAGAAAGAGATGGAAAAGGCATATTGACATTCAACTGCCTTTCCCCACATGTGACACAAATCACTTTTATTCACAACCTAGTTATATGTTTTCTTCCAAATTAAAAGATGATTGAGAAAGAAAGCAAACATATAGAACACATGGTAACACTTTTATTCTCTATCGCAGTAGAGAAACTGAGGTCCCAGACATAGCAAAAGGATTAAACTTAGAGCAGAACAATTCTATCTCCTGTAAGAGCAGAGAAGACAGAATGCACTAGAAGCAGGTAGAGGTAATATGTATAGGTTAAGAAGTTAACATCTGGGGCGCCTGGGTGGCTCAGTGGGTTAAAGCCTCTGCCTTCAGCTCCAGTCATGACCCCAGGGTACTGGGATGGAGCCCCGCATCAGGCTCTCTGCTCAGTGGGGAGCCTGCTTCCCTTCGTCTCTCTCTGCCTGCCTCTCTGCCTACTTGTGATCTCTGTCAAATAAATAAAGAAAATCTTTAAAAAATAAGTTAACATCTGATTGCTTTTATAATATCTGCAAAATGAAAATAGTGGGGCATTTAATTTTAAAGGAAAGGAGATCATAGCATATGAAATTAACTTATTGGAGGGTAGGAAAATAAATAGATTAGGGACATGAGTAAAAATGCTGGGTACTAGTGAGCATCAAGTTGAGATTTATAGCAAAAATAATATATACAAGATATGTGATAAGATGTGTTAATTCAACCATATGGGGAAGAGTCAAGGTATCAGCAAGTATGGTGGGTAGAAATGACAAACTCATTTAAGATATAAGAAAATAAATAAATTTAGCGATACCACTTAGAATTTAAGATGAACATGTATGAATACAGAAATATATGGAAATGAAGATTAGACCAGGTTAAGAACACATGTAAATAATTGCTGAACTGAAGAGATGATTGCTGAATTGGAAATTATTAATGTGGAGATACAGGTGGTTTTGGACAGAACTGGAAATTCTGAAATCATGATTATAGAGGTACAGTTATTGGAAAAAAAAATTAGCTTTATGTCACAGCCACGAAACTGGGTGACTAAAATCAAGTGGCGAGACCAGTTTGTAGGAATTCAGAAGATCAAGGAACTTAATCAATAAACAATTAAAGGTTAAAGAGTTGCATGGATGTGTAAAAAGTGACATTACTATGATCTTGGTTTCATCTATTATAGATATTAAGGCAGTTAATTAAATATTCAGGGAATGTGGGAAAACAACCAAGTTGTATTTTCAAAGTTGTATATTTCAAAGTACTGTTTTTGTTTGTTTTGTTTTGTTTTTTGAGGGAGAGGGCAAAAGAGAAAAGAAAGTAATCTACGAGTATAATAAGAACAAAGAAAACACTGTATTTTCCACAGTCTCTGTAATACATGGGTATGAAAAGAAAAAAAAAATTGTCTCTGAGAAACTTCAAGAGAATTATGGCCTTTTCAGAAACCCAGACTTCAAAGAAAGAAAGGAAGGAAGGAAGAAAGGAAGGAAGGAAGGAAGGAAGGAAGGTAGGAAGGAAGGAAGGAAGGAAGGGTGAGTTATAAAAGGGGAATTTGAGGGTATACAACACTTAACTCTTTGCAGACCTTAAATTCCAGAGGACAACAATGAAAACATGATACCAAATCCAGCTAATGGAAGATGACTTGGAAAATTATACCTTTTCTTGATAGTTGAGCTAAAAATGAGGTTATCCATGACAGGACTAACAATCTGTCATGATCTTACCAGAATCTTGAAAGAGTGTGGTATTTACATTTTAACTTGATAGATGCTCTTTGGTTAATGATCATAATTCACTCCATTCCCACCACCAGGTTTTTCACTCCATTCCCATCACCAGGTTTTTAGGTATTGATGAATAGGAATAGGAAGCCTGGACACATCCACCCACACTGTACTAATACTTCCTTCTCCAATAATTTATTTACTCTAAACTAAAATATAAGCTGGTCTGCCATCTTCCTAACAGTTTGGCCCATAATTAAATACAATGAAACCTTTCTAAAATTCAGCTGTCAGTGGAGAACAAATAACCACTACTGTTTGGAAATGAGTAATCATTCAGGTTTTGCCTAAACACCTCACCTAACATAAACACTTTCTTTGGCAGGAGACACCTAGTTCCCCTGTTCACATGTTTTTGCTGTGGAAAGAATATTATAACCTTTCTTTTTGGGGTGTGTGGGATTATTAGAACAATTTTATCTTCTCTCTGCTGCTACAATTAAGAGAGTAGCCAAAGTGAAGCCCCTCTGGGGTTCAATTTCTCTTTTATTTCCCTCTCATTTTAGGGCTGCATTCTGACTCATCTGACCTCAGAGTAAAATAGCTGTACAAGTATAATAAGTCTGTTCAAATAAATAAGTAAATAAGTCTATTCAAATCAAAGATTCTGTAGTATTAATCCCATTAACAATGCATCTGAAGTTATGGTCTCTAATCAGGAGTTAGTAGTAATAAGCTTACATAATTTTTCTCCCAATATTCTGACTACTTTTCTTTTTTCCAATCTTGGGAACAAAGTGGTTATTATTTTTTTCATTTTTTGTGTGTGTATCCCATGAAACCCTAAAGATTCATTTGGTAAATAGTCTAAGAAATACTCTAAAATCATAATCCACTTAATTCTTTTGCTTTTTGCACATATTTAGATCTAAATACCTAAAATTTTGGTTCATAGACTGTTATATAAATTTTTACAAGAGCTATTTGAGTGACTTAATTTGTAATAAAAGAATTCCCTTATCATTCCTCATATAATGTGTTTTTGTCCTTTTTTTCTTTCCACTCATAGCATCATCCCTTTGTCAGGACCCTTAATAAGTGGGAGCACTACCCCTGCCATCAAGAATCAGGTTGGTCTTGCCAAAAAGCCCCCAAAACAGTCTCAGCAGAGTCCAATTTCAGTTTTATTCCCCAAGATCTGAATTATTCAACTTTATATAATTAATAATTAATGTAAGACATTAACAGTACAATCTCTATGGAGCTAAGACAGCCGAGACTTTTCTGTACTTATTTATATTCTTTTTATCATGAGATAAAAATGGCCACCTGGCTTTTATGAACGTTGGAAGCATGGCTTCTCATATATTATAAACAATTACTGCAATTAGGAAACACATAATGCCCGTAGAAAATAAAATATAATGCAGACTCAGTGCATACTAAAGACATACATAGAAAAAAAGAAATAATTCAGAGAAACATTATCTTAGGAAGTTTAGCACTACCTGTATTTTAGAGAGCCTTTTGCATTACCTTGTCACACAGTTGATATTTGTAATGGTTCCACAAAATCTCCTTTCCTAATCATAGCCGTTTAAAATTGATATAAAAAAGTTGTTATTGGAGAAACTGGGTGGCTCAGTCAGTTGGACAGTCAGGTCTTGGTTTCTGCTCAGGTCATGATCTTGGGATCCTGCTCCATGCTTCATGGGGAGTCAGCCTGAGGATCCTCTCTCTCCTTCACCCTTTGCCCCCTCTTCCCCTTCTCTCTTTAATAAATATATAAATCACTTTTTAAAAAGTTATTGCTACATAATTTTCTTAGGATCCAGGAAAATATCTACACTCTGGTGTACACAATATTCAACAACATTTATTTATTTATTTATTTATTTATTTATTTATTTATTTATTTATATTTTTAATCTCTACACCCAACATGGGGCTTGAACTCACATCCTTGAGATCAAGAGCCACATGCTCTATGGACCTGAGCCAGCCAGGTGCCGCCCCTACAATATTTAATGTTGTTTAGAGTTGAAAACTGCTTGTCATTTTGAAATGACTATTTTATTTTCTGACATCCATTTGTTAGTCCATCACTGTTTCAAAGGTCTTAAAGTCCAAGTAACCATTAAAATATCTAACAGCTCAAATTAGCTATTTTTCCCTCTTTTCTCTGTATCAGGCTTTGAAAACAAATTTTAAGAAAAAATTTCCTAAAGCTAAAAAACAACAAAAGGACTAAACAATTAGAACTAATTACTATGATGGTGGCTGTATCCTCCCATGTCTTAATATAAGTATCTCTAAAATTTTCCTGCTATAAAAATGTATGTTACATAAAGAAAAAAAACTATGATTTTATCCATGGTATTTTCAAATAAATATAAAATATACATATTTTAAAAAATTGATCATATATAGATGTAGATTGACAAGATGATATATTAATTCACCCTGAAGACTGTTCTTGAAATTCATGTTCTTAATGAATCAGTTAAAGTAATTCTGTGCATTCTTTTTTTTTTTTTTTTCTTGAGAGAGAGAGAGGTCACAAGTAGGCAGAGAGGCAGGCTCCCCATTGAGCAGAGAGCCCAATGCGGGCCTAGATCCCAGGACCCTGAGATCATGACCTGAGCCAAAGTCAGAGGCTTAACCCACTGAGCCACCCAGGTGCCCAATTCTGTGCATTCTTATAAGGTCTATATACTGACTTGAAAGTAATATTGGTTGGCATTGCCTTTTTAAATATATGATACTGCATTTTCTATTAGGGTTGTGATGGAAAATATAAATTCTATACAAAAGATCATGTTTAGGGCTGATTATAATGAATGGTCTATAATCTCCAGTTCACAGTATAATCTTTTTTCTTTATATTCATAAGAAATAACCAAAATTTCTAAGAAAAAAATCTCTAGAGAAAAAGGAAATGAATTATAAAACAAAATGGCATTACATTCAAATAAATATTCAGTGTGATTCTATAGTCCATACAGGTCATCAAATAACTTATATTCCATTTCTCTTGTTGCTCATCCATTTTTAGTAGAAGATGACTTGTGTATTGTATAGACATTATTAGTTTTTTTTTTTAAGATTTTTATTTATTTATTTGACAGACAGAGATTACAAGTAGGCAAGAGAGGCAGGCAGGGAGAGAGAGGAGGAAGCAGGCTCTCCGTGGAGCAGAAAGCCTGATGCGGGGCTCGATCCCAGGATCCTGGGATCATGACCTGAGCCGAAAGCAGAGGCTTTAACCCACTGAACCACTCAGGCACCCCTAGACATTATTAGTTTTGATGTTATTTTCCCTCCAGTAGATTTTCTTCATAATTATCTCTTAGACTTACACTTATTTCCATTGCTGCCAGATTTCCCTCTCAAAACCCCCATCTCTGATGCTTGGCCAATTTTACTGATGCTCTAAAACCCAAAGAAGATGGTGAAAAAGGTCAGGACCTAATTTGAAAAGTGCCCAGGTTGTTTATTTATTTATTTTATATATTATATTTATTTTATATTGATATATTTTATATTTATATTGTTGGGTCCGTAATCAAAGGAGCGAGGCTGATACAAAGTGAAGTCAAGTAAACTTTATTTCACGCCAAGCTTCGAGAATCAAACTGACCGGCCAGGGCCATCTCTTACAAAGAGAGGCGACCCCTCTCTGCCTTACAGACTGACTTTTAAGGGCAAAGGCCATGTGGTTGGGTCTGGCCACGCACAGGTGGCCAATGACACAGAGAAAACTGCACAGTCAGGCTAGGTCACCGTTAAGTGACCAATTGAATTACAATTTACCCTATAAAAGACATTTAAACTAGCCTATCACCTTGGTCAGGATTGGCACCCAAAAGGGGCCCAAAGAGCGGGGCCCATACTCCTTGTAGCTAGGGAGACAGTATGCGTCCCCACTGATTGGATACCTCCACCTGGCCTGACCCACCCTTGTATTTGGGCTTTGTTACCTGGAACTGGTTTCTCTGACTTTTTTTTTTTTTTTTAAGTAAGTCCCCTGGGGGGTGGGGGCAGTGTCTAAGTTTTACTGTATAAACAACAAAATAGCTATTCAACCGAAATGGAGCCATTTTGGCTAAATAGGCCCTTACAATATGTTTATAATATATTTATATATAATATATTTATATTATTTTATATTTATTATATATTTTATTTACATACAAATATATATAAATATTTGCTACTCTGTGCTTTCTATAAAACCAGCAAGTTCAGAAATATTCAAATTACAATGTTGGCTTAATTTTAGAAGGCATTTGAAACACTGAAGAAGAATTTTTTTTTTAATTTCTGATTACCTAGATTTTTTTTTTTTATTCCAACTAAGGGATGGTTTAAATTCTTTATACTTAAAGAGGAACAGAAATGCTGAGGAAATATGTTCACAGTCTTTAAAAGGTTAGAATAAAGTAAAATGGGCCTCAGGTCCTTATAAGGTAGAAATAAACTTGTAAGTACTTAAGGTTTTTGCTCCTAATCCCTGAGACCTCAGACACATGTGAGGTCAAGGTGAAACAGAAATACACTAGTCTTTACAAAAAGTAAATTCAGTTTTGAATCAGCTCAGTTTTCAACTGGATTATTATGATGTGACACTATCTTATAATGGTAGTCAAGAATCAAAGGACTTGAGTAGAATTTCCCAAATTCTTATGAAGATGTGGAGATAAAAATCAGAGGTTAGGTGTGGACAAGTTAGAGATTCATGCTTTAGACTTCTTTAGGTTCCCATGTAAATCAGCATACAAGGAGCAAATCTGTGCCTGAAATAAAATACCTCTCATAAAAGGAGAAACTCTTGTGAAAAAAAAAATGATGTATTCTCAATTGTTAAACATGCTTTTCCAGAAATGAAAGCAAATTCTCTTTGGAAATAAAAACCTATGATTTTTTTTTTTAACATACTGTTTCTCATTTGTTTTCCAAGAGAAAATCTGCTCCTACTTATAATGTATATTTTGTGTAGAAAGAGCACTCATGATGTAACTCTGCAAAACTGGGCTAAATATATAAGGAAATGTGTTTAGATGTTTGATACTTAAGAACAGGAATACTTAGCAAGGTGAACCCCACACTGAATTTATCACTCTGACTGGGGATATTTCCCCTACTGTGGCACAGCAAGCTGGACTCCAACCAGAGCATGGTATTCTCAGTCAACAGAGGGGGCAGAAGAATGTTTTCAGGAGAGGTAAAGCAACTGGCATACATGAACTTTGACACTCAAATAAGAAAGTACACTGAGGGAAAACTAGCAATTGCCTCTGCATTTCCAAATGAGGGCTTGACTGCTTATGCCCAGGCAGAGCCTCCCTGAAGCTTGTCATAGAAAGGGTGAGTTGAGAGAAGAATGGGGGAAACTAATAGTTGAGCAATTCTGGGGGAAGTTGGAGATCTATTCACTGCAACGAGAGTCCACATTAATGCATGTTCAAAGCTCAAGGTCTCAAGTTTAGACACAAGAAAGGCCATACCTTGGCTAAGGAACATGACATGGAGTAAGTTATATAGGAGCTTCACCCTAACAAAGTATGACATTATGCCTTGAAAAAAAAAATTAAAGGAAACAGTATAGATGTAGGGCCTTACCAACTTATATCTGCTTCAAGAAACTTTAGGCTTTCCATACATTTATAGCAACACATATTTAAGACTGCACAAGTTCAGAATGGATAGCCAGTAGCTAAATTGTATATAAATTGAACTAAATTGAAATCTGACAAAAACATCAAACTATATCTTAGTTATAGTGAATAATGTTGCCATGAACACAGGAATACAAGTATCTCTTTAGGATAGTGATTTTACTTCCTTTGAATATATCCAGAAGTTGAAGTTGCTGGATCATATGGTAGTTCTATTTTTAACAGGAAGCTCCATACTGTTTTCCATAATGTTAGTGTCCAACAGATGCATGGATACAGAAAATGTGATCAAGAAAATAATGCTATTCAGCCTTTAAAAGAAAAAAAGAAGAAGAAGAAGAAGGAAATTCTGCCTGTCGTGACAACACAGATGAAAGGAAAGGACATCATGTTAAGTAAAATAAGCTGGAAATAAACCAGAGAGAGAAAGAAATACTGTATGGTATCACTTGAATGTGCAATCAAAAAAAAAAAAAAAGGCAGAAAGGAAATTGAACTTACAGAAAAAGAGTGTGTGGTAGTAGTTTGTGTGTTGTGGCTTCCAGGGGCTGGGGGGACAGGGGCGTGGAGAAGGAGAGAAGTTGATAAAAAGGCATAAACTCAGTCATAAGCTCAGACTTTCTCGTTCTTTTTATTGATTTTTTAATTTAACTATTATTATTCTACTTGGATACAAGTGCCACAGCATTATTTGAGAATTGGGAGATCATATATTTGACTAAAATCACTAAGACAAGGATTTCTATGAAAGTGTTCAAGGTACTTCAAGAGTTATATTCCATAATAATTTATTCAATTATATATTTTTTTCATCTTTTTTAGGTGACCAAGTGGATTTGCCCCTGTAATTTGGATGTGAACTATTCAACTTTATCAGTATCTGAAGAATTAGTCCCATACCTGGTGACTGTTAGTGGTAAGGACCTTAGAAGTAAAAAATTGAAATCAGTGAAACAGATACAATCCCATTAATGATTTATTACATGATTTTCCCTGGTTTCTTACCTGTAATACATTATTAAATTACACCATTAAGATAGTCTGAACATTACCATTTTGAGAATATCTAAGAAATAGCTTTCCACTTACAGAGCGTTTTATGTTAATTTTTTGCTAACCCACTAAATACTTCATAAATAACATTTAATGGGCACTTCTAATTAAATGTTTAGTTTGAAGCTAAGGATTTTTAAAATATTTTCTTCCTCCTAAAACCATGTCAAAATGCAAGTATATAATATGTGGGGTTTTTGTTTGTTTCTGGTGATTTTTTTTTTTTTTTAGATATTTTATTTATTTGACAGAGAGAGAGGGATCACAAGTAGGCAAAGAGGCAGGCAGAGAGAGAGGAGGAAGCAGGCTTCCCGCTGAGCGGAGAGCCCGATGTGGGACTTGATCCCAGGACCCTGAGATCATGATCTGAGCTGAAAGCAGAGACTTTAACCCACTGAGCCACCAGGCGCCCCTCTGGTGATTTAAAAAAAAAAAAAAAAAGATTATTTATTTATTTTAGAGAGAAGGAAGCAGCGACCTTGATAATTAGTCTTCTTAAGCTTTATTGTGTTTTATTAGCAATCCCCATCTCCTATTCCCACAGCACTCTCTACCCTCAGGAACAAGAGAAACTGGTACAGATTTAAATGGATTAGATCAATCATGATTCTTCACCTAGGCTGTCTCGGGAGCAGAGCCCATGAATACCTTAGAAGAGAAGTAGGTATGCATGTCTACTACATTAAACTGAAATATTGTTTGGGCTATGGGTTCCACATGTGATATTTTAATCATGCTACTAAACTGTATAATATCATGATAATAAATTAACATAACAAAAACAGACTATAAAATTCACATTTGATCATTTTGATTTTCAAAATAGCCTATGTAAGTTACATGCAAAATTATTCCTGTTTCATATTTCTGAGCCGAAAGTTCTGATACTCACATGGCCTACTTCACACAAATATTTTAAAGGAAAAATAAACCTAAGAAAAGCATTAAATTATACAGAGCCTATGAGATAAAGACAGTCATATCAAATAAAATACTTTGTGTACAATGATCATATTTTTTTTCTGAAAGTCCTCACTGAGTCATCACTACGCAAATTTTTAATAAACAAAGAGTTATGATACTGACATTTCTCTTGGTACAGATCTCCAGAGATTTATGCTTTCTTGACAATTTGTTAATTACCCTTGCAAATAAACAGTACAGAATAAAAATGTCATAACTGAAACTCTAGGTGATATGCGCATCTATATCTGTGATATGCTACATTATATTTCTCACCCATTTCAAGAATTACTACTGCGATTTATACTGGTTATGCTAAAACTAAAAAAAAAACTGAAGTAATTCTTTTTTTAAGCAATTTTATTTTTTATTTTTTTAGAAGGAGAGTGCACACCTGAGTGGAGAGGAGGGGAGAGACAGAGGGAGAGACAGACTCTCAAGCAGACTCCACATTCACTGTGAAGCCCTACATGGGGCTTAATCTCACACCCCTGAGATCATGACCTGAATCTAGGGTCAGAGGCTTAGCTAACTGAGCCACGCAGGCACCCCTAAACTAATATAATTCTTGACCCCATTTTTCGCATACATGTCACAGCATCCATCATAAACATTTTAAAACTACTTGAAACATAACTTCAGAGTACCTGGGGGTACAGTCGGTTGAACATCTAACTCTTGGTTTTGGCTCAGGTTGTGATCTCAGGGTTGTGAGACTGAGCCCCGTGTTTGGTTCCATGATCAGTGTCAAGTCTGCCTGGGATTCTATCTCTCTCTCCCTTTGTCTCTCTCTCTCTCTCTCTCTCAAAATAAATAAATCTTAAAAATTAAAAAAAATAAGATAAAATACATATCTCATTTTCATTATACTCACCACTCTCATTATTACATTTCTAAATTTAATTCTGGGCTACTGCATGGCCTCTGAAATGATTATCTTGCTTTCATCTCTGCCCAACTCCACTACTATTCTTCATATAGCAACCAAATTGGTACCTGAAATTCTAAGTCAAATAAAGTCATTCGGCTCCCTACTCAGAAATTTCCAGTGGCTTTACTGCATTAACTGCTTTCTCTTCTTCAGGAATTCCACAGCAACTAACCTCAGACTGTTTGGACTTGTCTCTACTCGCCATAGATATTTATAGGGCTCAAAAATGGATTTCATTATTATCTTATCCTCTATGATAGTATTTTATGTATTATATATTGTATATGTTTTATATATTATATATATTTAAATACTATATGGTGTGTATACATATTATGTATGTGTGTGCACATAATTTATTAATAACGAATACTGTATTGAATAAAGATTTGGATACCATCTGGATCTTTCTGCACATTGTAGGCTACATAAAACAGACTTTCTTTTCTTGTATATTGCCATATGTCCAGTCACTAAGAAGATGTCCGGAATATGTTAAGTATAGCCTCAGTAAACTTTTTTAATGCTTATGTGAATGAGACAAACATACTGGTTCTATAGTTGTAAATGTTCATTTTAGAAGTATTTTTGAGGGTTTTGGTTTTTAAAGCATCATCTACAAATTTTGTGTGTAGCCCCAGAATATAATTTGCATTTGCAAATAATGTACTAAATTTAATTATATTACCTTTTAAAATATATCAGTCATCTGGATTATTTGTCAAGATTCTGATTATCTCCTGCTTGATGAGATAATTTCTAGTTATTTAAAATATCTCTATGTTGATGCAACGTAATTTTGGCACTTAAATTTTGCTATAAGTTTTTAAATTATCCTATACCCTCTCTCTTTAATAAAGTATCTTGAAAATAAATACCAATTAGAGTTATGTCTTTTTTTTCTTTTTTTGCAACCTAACAGCCCATATACATTGCCCTTAAGTTAGCATGACATGTATATCAAAATAACAACATAGATCTCTTAAAATTAAAAAAAAAGTCTTCATATATCATTGTGAAATAATGAAATTTTAACTTCTTTCAAGGTACTCTATAGTGTGACTTCCAAGCAGAATGCAAATTATAATGAACAATATATTTCCAATCATTTGCCAAGGTATTTAAAGTAAAGTATGATCACCTACCATTAAATCACTTTTAACCTGTAGTGTATTTCTGATTAAGAAATATTCTTCAACATGGTCAGAGAAAATTAAAAATAAAAAATTTGTCATATGATTAGTAGTAATGAAATTTTTCCATTAAAAATATACTACTAAATTGAAGTAAAATAATTGTTTGCACTAAAAAAAAAGTACTGGAGCTCCATGGGGAGTCTGCTTCTCCCTCTGACCTTCTCCCTTCTCATGCTCTCTCTCACTGTCTCTCTCTCTCTCAAAATAAATAAATAAAATCTTAAAATAAAATAAAAGTACTGGAATAAAAGAAATGCATAAAAATCAAATTTTAAACTTTCAAGATTTTTATTTTTATTCAGTTTCGCATAGGTATTGCCTTATATCATTTCTAATGGTGATCTATTGTCCACATTGGGAAGAATGTATACCAACCAATCCTAGGTTAGCATAAATACACCCATACATATATACGTGGCATATATAAATGCCTCTAGCTGATTTTAATATACCATTTGCTTCTTAACTTTACACCAGTGATTAAAATGATAATTGTCATTAAGGTTTGAACTACTGGTTGATATTAAAAAGCAAGTTCATAGTCATTAACTATTATTTTAAAATATATTTCTTAATAAAAATGACATACCTTGTAAGGAAGATTGCTAGGCAAATTGTCCGTATCCCTCAATATGGTTACTAAGATAATATGGTTACTAAGTACTGAGCTGATTTTTTATATTAACATATTTCTCAGTGGCTTAATCAGATTTTCATGCATTCCTATTTTATCAGAAAATATAAACCACCAGATATAATTCTGATTCATATACAAAATATCCTCTTCTCACATTAGTTTTCAGTGATAATTAACATCATCCACATAGTTCTGTTTTATAAAAATCCAAATTAAATCACTCTTTTATGCTTTATGGTTATAAGTCTTTTGGGTAATTTTCATTCTATTATTATCTAGTATACATTGTAAAGAACACTTAGAAAGACCTTTCAATAACATTTTTGCTCACTATTAATTTTGGAAGTGTTCATCAAACAATTTTATGTTAAGTGGCAAATTACTTCTAGGAGTTTAATGAAGTCCCTTTTCACTAACAGTACTCCTTTATTTATTGCTCCCCCTTTTTTCTGTATCCATTTGGTATTATGCATTAGTCATTCAAGGACATAATTAACATAGACAATCTCTTTCTAATCCTCAGGACAAACTTTCAAAGCTTTTTACAAACGTATCAAAATTCAGTAGGTAAACCAAAAAAAAAAAAAAAAATCATTGAGAGCTTTATTGGGAGAAAGCCATATAGATATTCTGAATCAAAGCCAATAACTAAATTATTTGATATTATAGATTAACATAGTCTATAATATTGAGTTGGGGAAAAATCGTCATAAAGGAATGGTGAATATTTTAAAACTCTTGTGGATAAATATAATTTTTAAATTATAGCACTGAAATTTTATCACTTAATTGCATCATCTTTATGCAATAATAATAATGATTACTTTTGAACAAATGTAAGTGACAGAGCAGAAGGCTGAAAAACATTTAAAGTATTTTACATATAAGTAAGTATAAGTATATAACTTCCTTTCTGTTACATTAACGACAGTATAATTTACTTGCAATTTAAAACCTGAGCTTCAAAGTCACATAGGTTTCTCGTTTATAGTTTCCAAGTTGATACCATTCCATATAAATTCTTCAAAATAAATGCAGTGTATATTCTATATATAAGAAATCATAACATTTGATTATAGTATCATCTTTTATTCTTAGTGGTTATTTTGTATTGACACAATTTTTATGGTATATGTTATCAAAATAATCATTTTGTATATTACACATTATAATAAATGTAAGTACATTTCTTCCATATTTTAGATGGTGGGAATAAAGATCTTAGCAACTTTATGACACATCGCTCAGGGACTCACATAGGTAAGAGTTGGAATTGTTTTAGTTTGGCATAAAGTTTCAATAGTTTAGAAGTGCTCCTAATTATTACAAAGCCAGAAATCAGGTAATACTTTTCAGTGTTATTATTAGGTTCCTGATTACTTTCCATAACTTGATTTAAGAAACCCTATTAATATTATACTATTTCTTTTCTAATAAATATGCCCAATTAAAAATAAACTCTAGTATCATCTGTACTCATATCAGCATGCCATCCTAATGACTTCAGTTTTTTCATTGTCACCTGCATCCATATTAATCAGATGGAATCAAAAGAAAATATTCCTCATTTTTTCTTAATTACTTTTTCATTAAAACCTTAACTAAATAAAATTAAATAATTCCCAAGTCCTTTTTTGGTAAAAATTAATAAATCAATTTTTAATTAATAAATTAATAAAAATTTAATCACCTGCATTAAAAAATAGATGTTGGGGTGCCTGGGTGGCACATTTGGCTGGGCAGCCAACTCTTGGTTTTGGCTCAGGTTGTGACCTCTATATCCTAAGATCCAGTCCTGCATGTGACTCCATGCTCAGTGGGAAGTCTGCTTGACATTCTCTCTCCCTCTTCCTCTGCCCTTTTGCTCGTGCTCAATTTCTTTCTAAAATTGAGCTCGTGCTCAATTTCTTTCTAAAATCATATATATATATGATTTATTTATTTTATAGATTTTATATATATTTACACATATGTATGTATGCATGTATGTATTATATGTATGTGTATATACATATATACACATATGTGTATATACATACATACATATCTATGTATATATATATATAATGTCTTCAAAATGGTATACACACACACACCATTCTGAGAAATATAGCAGAACAACTTCTTAATGAGCATGAAAGAATGTGAAAGCATTCTTAGGAGCTGTTTTCAGGGTAGTGATATGACTATATGAGCTCTGTAATTCAAATCTTTCCAAGATCAACCTGGAAATATTTTGTCAGTGGCTATATTAGGTAAATGAGGTAAAATTAGTAGCATCTTAGTCTCATTTTTTTCTAATTAATCCTATTTGTAGTAAAATTCCTCTGTTGGGTCTATTACCGAAGGCTGAATTTTGGAATAACCAATAATTAAATGAGAATTTTGTACTGAATTAAAACACAAACTCTTCCAGAACCAATCATGGAACTAAGGATCAAGAAGGCAAAAGAGTAACACTGGAAGAGCAAAATAAGTATAATTTTATTGATACAAAGTCATGTCCTGATTGGTGGTGGGTATGTGACAAGTACAAGGATTATCAGTACTCAGGAAAATGACATTGTCATATGCTACAAAACTTGAATCTCTAACTTTACCAGTAGTGTCACTTGTAAATTACCGTTTTCCACTTTGGTATCCACCTGATATATAAAATTGTAATGAAGATAAATTGTGAGATTAGTTTACTATTTTGGTTTCTGCTTAGTTTGTCTAACTTCCCATTTGAAATACATACCCCATGAATAGCAAACTCTTCCAAATAGTTCATATCTTAAGATAAAGTATGTTTTACTGGAAAGATTATCTGAGACTTAGGAGGCTTACTATATCTTCTGAACTAAGACTTAGTAGGAGAATATTTCATGCATTTGTATTTGTCCTAGTAAATAAAACCTGAAATCAGGATCATCTGATTTCTCCAACTATTAAGTGTAGGGTACCCTAAAGATGAAGCCATGAAAAACACTGGTGAATTTGTTAATGCTAACAGACTCAAACATAGACATCACTGATTACCAGTTACAGAATAGGAATTTAAAGATCGAACAGTTTGGTCTTTGTAATTTGGTTATGGAAAATGTTGTTATATTTAGTTTCACTAGTTGAACTACATGACACATATGAGACAGCAGCAAAAAAAAAAATCAATACACTTGAATAATTCAAAATAAATTATCTGAAACAAATAAAGTATAAAATATTGGGGAAAGTGAGACACAATTATCAGTGACAGATGACAAAGCAGGTGTGATGGTTAATTTATATGTCAATTTGGAGGGTTTTTGGATGAGATTACATTTAAATCAGTGAATTTGTAGTAACCAAAATGCAAACCGTTTCAGCCACTATGGAAAACAGTATGGGGGTGCCTCAAAAAGTTAAAAATAGAACTATCCTATAACCCAACAATTGCACTAGTAGGTATTTACCCAAAGGATACAAAAATACTGATTTGAAGTGGCACATGCACCATGATATTTATAGTAGCATTATCAGCATTATCAAATTATGGAAAGAGTCCAAATATCTATTGACTGATGAGTGGATAAAGAAGATGTGGTATATATATACATATGGATAAAGAAGATGTGGTATCACATCTTCTTTTTATACATATAAGAATATATATGTATTATATATATATTATATATGGATATATAAAATGGAGTATACTTGGCCATCAGAAAGAATGGGATATTGCCATTTGCAATGACATGGATGAAGTAGATTATGCTAAGTGAAATGAAATTGCCATTTGCAATGACATGGATGAAGTAGATTATGCTAAGTGAAATGAATCAGTCAGAAAGTGTATTTTTTTTCTCTCTTATATATAGATTCTATTGCTTGTATTGCTCTGGAGAACTCTAATACAACAGTATAACAAGTAATTGCAAGCCCAGAAAAAGATGAGGAAGAGACAAAGATTGCCAAGGGGAAAGACTGTCAGAAAAATTATTAATTACATAATTGCTAAAATCTTTCAAAGATAGAAAAATCATAAACCCAATCAGGAAAATTGAAACATGTTTACAGGTTAGATGATTAACCAAAGTGACACATAGTTTCACCAAAAGCACACTGAAATTCCAGTAAGCAATTTGATATATAAATGTTGAGAAGTTGAGTCTAAACTGTACATGGAAATGTAAGGATCTAAGATGCCAAAAACAATCTTGGAAAAAAATTTGGAGAACTTGCATTTCCCTAATATTAAGTTTAACTAAAAATTTGCAGCAATTGAAAGAATGCAATATTGGTATAAAAGAAGAAAAATTGATGAATGGATCAAAATGTGGAGTCTACATTTAGAAACATACTTAAAATGACAATGGTTTTTTTAAGGTGTCAAACAATTTGTTAGGGAAAGAAAATTCTTTGTTAAAATAATGGTGATGCAACTGGATGTTCATATGGAATAAATGAATCTAACTTCACCTCACATCTTACGAAAAATTTGAGATGCATTATAGACCTAAATACAAAGGTTTAAATTTTTAATTTTAAATATTCTGGTTGAACACATAGGAAACTTAATTCCAACCTGGATGTTATTTAAATATTTCTTATACGAGGTACTGTAGGCAATATTTAACAAACTGTTAGATTACATTTCAAAAAAATATATTTAAAAAACCCTTTTTCTCTAATGATACCAGTATTACAAAACTTAAAATTTTCTGAGATTTGTAGCCACAGTATATACAAAACATCTGTAGACAAACATCACCCACAAAAGCAAGTTACTTGAATACAATATTCATGAGGAAAGGAGAATAACTTAATTACTACCTAACCATGCACAAGAATAGGTTTCTAATTTATTAAACACTTAAGTATGAGAAATACATGTAGAAATTGAAAAGGAAGTGTAAGAAATGTTTTAATTTTATGTTAGGAAAAAAATTATGTTAGGAAATAATTTCTAGCAGATTAATGCTGTTTATAACAAAATACAAAATTTAACTCCATTAAGAACATCTTTTACTCAAAATGCAGATAAAGAAAATTAAAAAGATAATACACAAAGAGGTAAATTGTTTTCCACTTATATAGAGAAAATAATCACTATCTAGTAGTAGGTAATAGTTTATTATAAACAAATCAATACAAATTAAAAACAAATATGTATAGACAATTTGGAGAAAAAGCACAAATAGCAAATAAAGTGAAGAGATTCTCAACCCCTTTATGAATGTTGGAAATGCAAACTAGACCAACAATGAAATTCCAGTTAATACCCAAGAAATTGGGCAAAGATAATTTATACTAAATGTATGGGAATACATGTTCACCAAAATAAATAGTGTACAGAAATATACACAATTAATATCAGATTATATTCAGAATAATATGCATATAAGACAATTTTTTAAAAAATTTATTTATTTGTTTAGAGTGACTGCATGGAGGGAGGGATAAAGGGAGACGGAGAGAAAGAGTCTTAATCAGACTCCATGCTCAATTGGGGATTGGGGCTTATTCTCATGACCCTGAGATCATGACCGGAGAGGGAATCAGGAATCAGACATGTGACTGACTGTGCCACCCAGATGCCACAACAATTCCTAAAACCATACTGAAGAATAAGAAAATTTTTGAAGAATAATGAAGTAGAGGACAGACTTCAGTAAGTCTGAACTCCATTTTCTATAACTGATGTGTATAAGAAGTTCATTGTCTCTTACATCATGTCTTCCCTCCATAAATTATCCCACATATCTTCTCACTCTGGGATCTCCTCTCCTTCCATATCCTCTTTATAACCCTGCTTTATATTATTTTACTGGAGAAAAAAAGGCAATCTCATGGAACTGCCGAAGACTCACATAGGGAATCCCCCCAAATATTATTGTCCTCCATTTGAGAAAATATCCCAGCACCAATTTTCTTTAAAGATTAAAGTGATTATAAGTTCTATTGGAAAAAATAAATGTACATGAATAAAAAGTGTTTCAGTGCTATCACATATGCGTAATAGGCTATAGGCAAAGATAGGAAAATTCATTATCTCTGTTTAATTGTTCTTAACCTTTCCAAGATATGAAGGATTTTTAATACTTAAAAACATAGGAAATCCTTACGATTACCTGTCTGACCCTCCAACAAAACATTGTTACATTAATATTTCAACTCTTATGTTATGTTTTACTGTTACCAAAGCAAATTCATTGATCTTACTTTTTAAAAACATATGTACATTTTAAATAATCAATACTGATACTGTCTACATCAGAGTTGACTAAAAGTATATATATAATGAGTGTGCTAAAGGCAACCATACCAGACACTAAATAGAAAAAATTAATTCCTCCCACTAGATATTTTACAAACATACAGAAAATAAAGGACACACTGTCCTAACACATGTGGTGATATAAGGGCATACATATAAGAAAATTATTAAAATTGGACATTCTCATCGTATATTTATGGCCATGATACTGATGAGACTAGAAAGTAGGAATGTAAGTGGCTTAAATGCAAAAATAATGATAATGATGATAATAATAAGAATAAAAATAATAATAAATTAAATTATCTGACAACAAAAAGTAATTCTAATAATAAAATACAGTTTTCACCTGATTACCTTCTTTCTCTCATCTTCAACTTCCAATGCTATTTTTAACTTTTCCATAGGGATATTGAACAATTCTTAAAGTGTACATTCTGTACTTACATTATTTTAGAATGCCGTTCAAATTATTTTTTAAGGAAAATGTACATATGATTTAGAAAGTGTATTTTAAAACTTACCATGTTTTTTTCTTTCTAGTGAATTTTGCAAAGAATGAAAAATAAAAACACATAAAATCAATTATGCATTTACAAAATGAATTAATATGTCACATTTTCCTGTGTTAACGCATTTGGGAGTAAGGCATAGGTACCAAAGAGAGTACTACCCTTTTACCCCCATACTACAAAATCAGCAAACTTAACAGTTCATATGTAAAATGGGACACAAAGGAAAAATTTCTCCACCATACGCAAAATGAAATCTTGGTTCATAGTTGATCTTTCTCCCTGTGAGACCATGACATTATTAGTTTCAGTGTGTCTTCAGAATGTTCATTTTGTCAACCTTGCATGTACCTGTTTTGCACCAGTAAACCGTGTTCAACTATACATAGTCTGCTGTCAATCACACGGTGAACTTTTAATGTAGCTTTTATCACTTATATCAGAAAGATCACTTCTCTCTAGGACCTCAGCATGTGGTTAGTTATATAAATTGGGTAAATATTCATGTAAAATTCAAGGAAATCCATATTATAACTTCATCTAAGTTAAACACAATGGGGCATGATTTACATTAAAATTCAACTTTGTTACATGTACAGTTCTCTAAGTTGTGGCAAACATGTACAATTTTGTTACCAACAAAATAATAAAAATATGTAATAATTACGTTATCCCCAATTTCTTTTCTTCCCAAAACAAGTCAAGCATGTAGCTTTTAGTTATAATGTTGCTTTTTCCAAATGAAGTAAGTAGAAAATACAGTATTATAGACTTTTGTATCAAGCTTCTTTTTTTTTATAACATAATGCTTCAAGATGTATCCCTGTGTTTTTTTTCTTTCTAAAGAAAAGTATTTAGATTTAATAAAATTATTAATAGCTTCAGGTAAGTTCTCTGGTATCTGGTAGTAACACAGTGATAGATATATCACTGGGCCACTTTCATTTGAGCACTTCAAGAATTCATGTTTTTCCATGCATTCCTAGTTTGTTTCCTTCTTTTATGGAGTAGTATTTTTTGAACGTATGTGCCACAGTGTCTTTATCTAGTTAAAGGGCATCTGGATAATTTTCAATTTATGATGATAATAAAATTTTAGTAAACATTCATTTAGAATTTCAGTATGCTTTTAATTTCACTTGGATGGATATGCTGGAATGAGATTACTGGGCTGTATAGTAAGTAAATGATTAAATATATTTTTGTATGGTAAGTATATGATAACACATTAAGTATAAAATTATGTTTAAACTTACTTGTTTTCCAAAGCAGTTGTAATAATTTTGCAGAATCATCATTTTCCTTATAAGAGTTTTGATTTTTTTTGAAAAGACTTATTTATTTATTTGAGAGGAAAGAGCATGAGCAGGAGGGGCAGAGGGAAAGCAAATCTCAACACAGATTCCAGGCTGAGTGTGGAGCCAGTGCTGAGCTTGATCCCAAGATACTGAGATGCAGAGCTGAGTTGGAACCAAGAGTCAGGCACTTAATTGACAGCACCATCCAGGTGCTCCAAAATTTCTGGTATTTTTTGTTTCTATTTCATTTGTCCCAAGTATACTCTAATTTTCATTTTTATTCCTTTGACCCATTGATTCTTCAGGAGTATGTTATTTAATTTCTACATTTTTGTGAATTTTCCAGGTTTCCTCCTTTTATTATTTTCCATTTTTATACTTCTATGGTTGCATATTATTTTAATCAACTTGATAGTATTTCAGTCTTTTTAAATTTGTTAATACTAATTTTGAAACCTAACATTTGCTCTATTCTCAATAATGTTCTGTGTGCCCTTAAGAAGAAGGTATATTCTGCTGTTGAATGGAATGTTAGGTACATACCTCTTAGATCCATTTGGCCTAAAGTTTCAAATCCAGTTTGCTTACTGATTTTCTATCTAGATGATCTACCCATTATTGAAAGTGGGGTATTAAAGTACCCTAGAATTACTGAATTGCTGCCTATTTCTGCCTCCATGTTTGTTAATATTTGACTAACATATTTGGATGTTCTGATACTGTTTGCTAATATATTTACAGTTGGGCTGCCTGGGTGGCTCATTTGGTTAAGCAGCTGCCTTTGGCTTAGGTAATGTTCTCAAGGTCCTGAGATCAAGGTCTGGTCAGGCTCCCTGCTCATGGGGAGCCTGCTTCTCCCTTTCCTTTGCACTGTCTCCCAACCCTGCCACTCATGCTCTCTCTCTCTTTGTCAAAAAAATCTTTAAAAATACATACATGTGTGTATATATGTATACACACATATATACATATATATATTTACAGTTGATATATTCTATTGAGATATTGACCTTTTCATCATTATAGAATGACCTACTTTGTCTCTTATTAACAGTTTTTAACAAAATACCTTTTTTGTCAAATAGTTATAGCTAACCTTGCTCTTTTGGTTTCCATGTGTGTGAAGTATCTTTTTATTCCATCTCTTTACTTTCAGCCTATGTGTGTCCTAAATTGAAAATGAGTCTCTTGTAGACAATACAGAGTTAGATCTTGTTCAATATAAAATTGCATAAGGCACATCATATCGGTGATTTTTTTTTTAAGTGCTGACATTGCCAATGACTATGTTCCCAATTTTATTTTTCAAATATTTTGTGCTTTTTTCATAAACATTTTGCTAAAATGGTGGCTGACATTCCAGGATAGCCATGAATAGTTGAGGTTTCAGGAAATTTAAAGCAAAGTAACAGAAGGATCAAAGTTTCGTTTCCTCACCTACACTGCCTCATAAAGTACGTCATTTTGGGTCTCATATTGTCCTCAGGATATTGTGAAGTTTCTGAACTGCCTCAGACATTATCCACTGGAGCCCCACTTTCTGTTTAGATTTCATTTTGATTTTTCTGATTTAAGCATTAAATACTTGACTGACATATACTAGATCATAACAGCTATGAATCTAAGCTCCTTTAAGCTTCTTTAAGCTTCATTTAATGTAATGACTTTGTTGTGACCTGTTGTAGGGCAGATCTCTCATGGATAACTTCAGTAAGAATTGTTATTAAATTATGTTGATGTTCTGAAGTTCTTTTCAGTGGTTAGTCCTCATTAACCTTCATAAATGAGTGGCATTTTATTGTTCCAGATTGTTTTTTTGGTTCTGTATTATTATTGACAGCTTAAATTCATGTTTTGTTCTTTTTCCCCCCTAATTTTGCTCCTAATTAGCTTTGCAAATTTCCCAGATAGGCTTAATATGCAGGCTGCCTTCAGGTCACTTCATGCAATTTTCTTATTGGCTAACTTAAACTGTGGCTCATAAATACTATTTATTGATTGATTTATCTATTTTATTTATTTAATAAAAACTGGATTTATCTAATACAGAACTGAAATATTGCATTTCAGAATGCATAGAAAGTATATTTTGCAACACTGTTAATATTTTTAGCTATAAGAAACCAATTTTACCTTACTGAACACATTTTTACTCTTTCCACCTAAATGTGAAAGATTATTATAAAACATTCACCCACCTAACTTTACTTATGGGTCCACACAAATATTTTGTACTTCATATGTGTTTGAAAAAAATGCTAAATAATTTTTAAATTATTTTATTCTGTATCTTTTCAGTATAGAATTAAGTATTATAGTCAAATTAAAATTAATCAAAATGTGCACTTAAGTGTTTAAATTTAAAAAGCAGAGGGACATTTGTTTTATTTGTATGTATTTGACACCTTACAAGTTGTATACATAATTTGAAATATATAGTATGTATATATATGTATATATAAAATTGAGGTACAAAATAAATGCTTTAAATTGCTCTAGATATTATTATAGATTTTTGAAATTGCTCATTTCATGCCTACTATTTGCCATATGTTTTTAGGAATTCCTACAGCTCTGAAAAAGAAATATTATTGCCACTAATTTAAAGATTTGGAAACAGACTTAAAAAGTTTAGTTATTTATCTTTGATTTATTACAAATAGCCTTTTCTAAAATTGATTTAGATTTCATTGTTCTAGATTAAAAAAGGATAGTTGCTCTGGTATATGAAATAATGCTTTGCAACTTATTAAAGAAATTCAAGTTCAAGAATGTCTGTGCTGGGGCGCCTGGGTGGCTCAGTGGGTTAAAGCCTCTGCCTTCGGCTCAGGTCATGATCCCAGGGTCCTGGGATCGAGCCCCACGTCGGGGCTCTCTGCTCAGCAGGAAGCCTGCTTCCCTTCCTCTCTCTCTGCCTGTCTCTTTGGCTGCTTGTGATCTCTGTCTGTCAAATCAACAAATAAAATCTTAAAAAAAAAAAAAAAAGAATGTCTGTGCTTATTTTAATTAGTCTCCACAACTTCTCTGATAGTAGTGATTACTATTTCTAGAGATAATATTTAACTGACCTTTTCAAAAAGGTGATAAACACAGTTGCAAAAATGGTACTCCATTTCTTAAGAATTTTCTTTTGTCAATTCAATTTCTTTATTGACCATGCCTGTAATTCAGAAAACTGCAATGTATTTTGGAAGTTTATGGTTTTCTTCTCTCCATTTAAAACATTTCATTCTTATATTGGTTCTGATTGAATTTTGGTTTTACTTTAATATTTTAATTGGTACATTAAATACCAAGTGGAGTAAAAAGGACTACTAATTTTAACTATATTTATTTATCCATAGCTCTGCTATTAAACATCAAATACAGTATATTTCCTAATCTGATGTTATTGTGGCATTATATGATTACATCACATGAAAGTTAATATCAATCAATATGCACATTTTTACAGACAGCTGTCATTCACAAATCAGTCAATATTAGGTAATCACTATCCATGTTGCTCAAAGCACTTTAACTAAAAGTATATTTTAATGACCCTAGAGAGCTGTGAAAGTGTAAAATGTCATTAAATATCTAATTTTGAAAATGTTTACTCTCATAATATTTTAATAGCAGTCTTTAAAATCCATTGATAAGAACACTATGACAGAATTTTGTAAATCTGTAGAATAAGTAATGCCATATTGAACAACATTCCCAGTACATTTTAAACATAAAGAGAACAAGAAAAGCATGGTTATAAAAATAGGATTAAAAATCCAAAAATGTTTTCCTTTTTATTATTTGAAATGTTAAAGGAAGGTTAAGTTTTGAACTTCACACTATCTTTAGTACACAAGGATGTTAATAAACTGGGGAATTGCCCAAAAAAGCTTTAAATGAAAAATAATTTCATTTCATTATGCATACAACATAACAGAATGCAGAAGCATTCAATATATGGGTTGAGATGAATTTAAAATATCCCAATATAATTTCACAATGTTGGATTTTCCTAGACCTTTGTCTGAGCAAGGAGACTCATCACAAGCTAACAAGAATAGTTAATAGAGCGTCCCCCAAGTAAGGAGGTCTTTACTTATTAAAATACTTTTGCCTCATTTTTAATATTTATGGAACATTTATGCTATGCCAGAAATAGTATTACAAATATTAGATGCATTAACTTAATACCTACATTGGTTTTGGGGGGTATTATTATTATTATCAAAATTTTAAGGATGAAGAATTGAAGTGAGTAAGATGAGGGTATTAAGTAATTTGTCCAAAATGCTTAGAAAAAGGTAAGGCCAGGAATAAACCTAGGAATGACGGCTTCAGATCCTTATAAATACTATACATTCACATATAAGAAAGAGAGAGGTATGCATGGATCAGAGAGTTGCTGTAACAGTCTAGTCTGTTTCCTCTGATCCAAATGTTGATTCTTTTGTGAGGTTGGAATTCTACCAATGTTTTCATCTTTCAAGTCAGGAAATGGCAGCTGACATGGCTTTTTTGGATCTGCCTTTTTTAAAAATCTGTCTTGGGACACCTGGGTGTCTCAGTGGGTTAAAGCCTCTGCCTTCGGCTCAGGTCATGATCCCAGGGTCCTGGGATCGAGCCCCACATTGGGCTCTCTGCTCATTGGGGAGCCTACTTCCTCCTCTCTCTCTCTCTCTGCCTGCCTCTCTGCCTACTTATGATCTCTGTCAAATAAAAAATAAATTTTAAAAATCTGTCTTATCAGCCTGATTATTGTTATTTTCTATGTCAGAACTCTCTCAGGGGAAGCAGAGAGATGCAGATTTAATGTCAATCTGGTCTCTCTCTGGGATTGGAGTCAATATATGACATGCATATAGTTATACATACCTATATGGAGACATATATGCAAACCCCTACCCTCTTCTTACACAGGATAAATATTGTGGCAAGAGGTTTGGCTTCTTGAGATTACACCCTGACTCTTCCTCTCACATGAGTCACCTTGGGCTGTTTTCTTAAAATCTCTACCCCTCATTTCATTATCCATTAAATGATGTTAATAACAACACTTTCCTCAGTAGATAATTATATTTATAACATTGGTTAATGATTGTAATGCAGATATGGAAAGAGTGAAATACATTAGAATAGTTCAGTAAATTTCATAATTATTTCATCATATTAAATTTCATAATTACTGTATGGTGAGAAACATGTATATTATTTCATACATTCCTAACAATAATATTATATGGAATGTCTTCATGTGTTGCAGATGCAGAATTATAAGATCAGGTAGGATAAATACTTGCTAATATCACATAGAATGCTGAATAACAGAACCAGTCTTTCTGGCACCAGTATTAATTTTTAAAATCTAGACATAATTAACTTATCATAAAATTCACTATTTGGAAGTATAAAATTCAGTGTGTTTCTTCTTTTTTAATAAACATTCATAGATCTTATTCATTTATTTGAGAGAGAGAGGGAGAAAGAGCACAAGGAGTAGGAGCAGTAGGCAGAGGGAGAAGCAGGCTCCCCGCTGAGCTAGGAGTCCAATGCAGGGCTCAATCCCAGGACCCTGGGATCATGACCTGAGCAGAAGGCAGACGCTTAACCATCTGAGCCACCCAGGTGCCCCTCAGTGTTTCTTAAATTGATGTTTCATCATCTAATTTCAGAACATATCTGTCATCTCCAAAAAAAACCCCATACCCATTTTCAATCACTGGCCACTCATCCATTCCTCCCCGTTACTGGCAAAATAAATCTATTTTCTAGCTGTAAAGATTCTGGACACTTGATATAAATGAAATCACGCTATATGTGCCCTTTTGTGTCTTGCTTTATTCACTTTGTATATTTTCAGGGCTCATTCATGTTGCAACATGTGTTCATATTTTATTCCTTTTTTTTATAGATGTATTTACTTATTTTAGAGAGAGAGAGAGTGCAGAGAGAGGTAGAGGGAGAGAGAGAGAGAGAAACACTAGCAAACTCCTTGCTGATCTTGGAACCCCATGCAGGGCTCAATTCCATGAACACGGGACTACAACCTGAACTGAAACCAAGAGTCAGATACCCAACCAACTATGTCACCTAGGAGGCCCACATTTTATTCCTTTTTAAAGATAAATAATATTTCATTGCATGGATATATTACATTTTGTGTATTTATCAGCTGATGGACATTTAGGTAGTTTCACCTTTTGGCTATTAGGAATAATGTTGATATAAACATTCAAGTACAAGTTTTCATATAGGCATGGATTTTAAATTGGAGGGGGCAGTACACCTTGCAGTAAAATTGCTAGATCATATGGTAACTTTATATTTAACTTTCTGTAGAACCGCCAAACTGCTTACCAAATAGCTGTGCCAATTACATTACCACCAAAAACATATGGAAGGTTTCCATTTCTCTACATTCTCCTCAGCACTGGTTTTATATGTTTTATCGTAGCCAGCCCAGTGGGTGTGAAGTGATACCTCACTGTGGTTTTGATTTGCATTCCCCACATGGCTAATTATTTTGAGTATTTTCTAATGTGCTTACTGGCCATTTTATATTTTCTTTGGAGAGTGTCTGTTCAAGTTCTTTGCTCAAAATTTCATTTGTTCCACTTCGCTTTCATTTTATTCATCTTTTTATTCTTGGATTGTAATATTCTGGATACTAGACTCTTATCAGTTTTATAACTTGCAAATATTTTCACCCACTATGTAGACTTAGTATTTTCATCTTCTTGATAGGGTCCTTTGAATCATAAAGTTTTCACGGTGTTGAAGTTCAGTTTATCGATCTTTTTTTTTTCCTTTTGTGGCTCCTGGTTTATGTGTCACATCTAAGAAATCACAGTACATCCAAAGCCATGAATATGGCCCTTTATATTTTCTTCTATGACTTTTTTTTGTTTTATCACTTATATTTAGGCCTTTGATGCATTCTGAGGTTAAATTTTAGATAAAGTATGAAAGAGAAGTACCACTTCATTCTTTCAGTGGGGACAACCAACTGTCCCAAATGATTTGTTGAAGTAACACCTTTCACTATTGAATTGGTTTTGGCATCCCTGTTAAAAATCAATTTCTCTTAAGTATCTGGAGTTTATCCTGGGCTCATTTTCTCTTTCTTTAATCTATACATCTATTCCAGAACTACACTGCGTTGACTATTTTAAGTCTATAGTAACTTTTGAAATCAGGAAATCTGTTTACCTCAACTTTTTTAATCAGTTTGTGAATTTCTATAAAAAAGACACTTGAATTTTTATATGGATTACAATGAATCTGTAGATCAATTAGAGAAATTTCACCATTTTAACACTATTAAACCTTCCAATCCATTAACATGGAATATCATTCCATTTTTTAAGGTCTTCTTTAATTAACAATGTTGATTGATTAATATTTTTTCTGAACAAATTCTGCAGTTTATCTATGTTTGGGAGCTTAGTGATCAATTAATTATTAGGCAGAAATTTTGTTAAACATATGCAACAGATCTCCAGCCTTTGCCAAGGTGTTTTGTGTGCTTTTTAGAGCATGTCTTCAATGTTCAACTCCTTTGTTGACATTGTCGCCTTAGTCTTCAATTCCTGCTTACAGGGCGATATTCATGGTCAAGTAGAGATAAGAGCTTAGAGCTTTCTCAGGTGTTTCCTAAGCTTGTCCAAGTCCTTGGGTATACATACAACTATATACATACATACAGACTTCTAGATTCCCAGAAATATAGCAGACCCTTTCAGAGTGAACATAAATATCTCAACTCTCAGATTTTGGTATTAAGCTTTTTAGTTGGCCTAATATTTGCTCCAATAGTTATCTACATCCTAGGAAGCTACAAAGTTAAACAAATACCTTAACAATTTTTGGATAAGTGCTTCTGGAAAAATAGCTTTTGTCCTGGATGATTTCCCAATCAGAGCAAAAAAAGGCAAACTTGAAGTTGGGATCTTCCAGGGAACCACCATACACACAAAAATAGTAATTTTCTGGGGCGTCTGGGTGGCTCAGTGGGTTAAAGCCTCTGCCTTCAGCTCAGGTGATGATCCCAGGGTCCTGGGATCGAGCCCCACATCCGGCTCTCTGCTCAGCGGGGAGCCTGCTTCCACCTCTCTCTGCCTGCCTCTCTGCTTACTTGTGATCTCTGTCAAATAAAGAAATATTTTTTTTTATTTAAAAAAATTTTTAAGATTTTATTTATTTATTAGCGAGAGAGAGAGAGAGAGAGAGAGCGAGCGAGCACAAGCTCAGGCAGACAGAGTGGCAGGCAGAGGCAGAGGGAGAAGCAGGCTCCCTGCCGAGCAAGGAGCCCGATGTGGACTCGATCCCAGGACGCTGGCATCATGACCTGAGCCGAAGGCAGCTGCTTAACCAACTGAGCCACCCAGGCGTCCCAAGAAATAATTTTTTTTAAAAATAAAACAAAATAATAATTTTCTTGGGCATCTGGTTGGTTCAGTCAGTTAAGCATCTGCCTTCAGCTCAGGACCTTTCAGCTTAGGTCATGATCCCAGGATCCTGAGATCAAGGCCCATATAAGGCTCCCTGCTCAGTGGGGATTCTGCTTCTCCCTCTACTTCTCCCACTGCTTATGTACTTGCTCTCTTTTTGTCATATAAATAAATAATAATTCTCTGAGACTGTAGCTTTGAAGGAGATCCAGACTTGTTCATCTCCCTTCAGTGGTTCTGAAGCTGCCAATTTTTACTATATTTGTAGGTTGTTAGTTTTGAATCATACAAATGTGTGAATGCTTATATATGTGTATGTACTTATAATACAGGAGATGAATAGATGAAGAGAGAACAAAACAGTTGCATATTCTTAATTTTCTTTAATGCCTAAATCAAGAATATTTGGAAAGTTCAAAATAACAAACTTCTATTTTTCCATCTACGTATTTCTGTGAAGCTATTTATTTTTCTTCATTTATTGGTCCCTGTATCTGTGTCTGTTGTCTCTTCTGCCCATGTAACAGCAAGGAGGAAAATTAAAAGAAAAAAATATGCCAGAGCAAATTAGAGAACTAGTGTAACTGGGGGAAATCTAATTTTTTAAAGTTGTTTATCTATATTCTAACCTTGTGACTTGCATACTTTTATCATGGTTCTATACTACATTGAGTTCAAGAAAATACTTTAAATTACCTTGCACACACATCATATATGATCATCTACCTTGTGGGTATGTGTGCATGTGAGTGTATGTGTGTGTGTGTGTGTGTGTGTGTGCATGTGCATTTAAAGAAAAATTGTTCCAACTCAGTATTTATGAATAATTTACTCTTTAATGTTGTCATTTTCAAACCCAAATGAAGAGGTCAAGGGCCATGGCAGTACATATTTTTAATGATAAGTTAGCTGTGGACTATCTGAATTTGTTATTTTCTGCGTGAGTCTTCATTTGTTATAAACTGAGGCTCGGGATGAACTTCAGCCGCAACATAGCATGAGTTAATTAACAGGCTTTCCTGAGGAAAGTAAACTCACAAACTGAGGGTCAGAAATGAGAGGAGTTAGGGCACAGGTTCATCTAATTTCCTATCATCCCACTTCTTGGAGCTAGGGTGAAAGTAGGTTTGCAATATGGGTCTATATTCTAGTGCAGGAACTACCACCACCATCATATTGCTCCTCTTTATGGCACAGACATGAAAGCAGCTTCACTAAGTGGAATGAACATTGAGCTGCTTGACATCAAGCAGTCTAACTACGGGTGTCAATTTTGTTAGAGTTGTCTGGGGATGCTAGCTGCTTTGTCCCTGAGGATTTGGAGCAACAATAGGATGTAGGGTTAACCAAAAATCCAATGGGAATATTACCTTAAGTGTACTCCCTTCTGGAGGAAAGGTGGGAAGATGCCTCCAGTACCAGATAGCTCATTTCTCAGATAGCCTAGGGTAAGCTCTCAGGGTCATGTTTGACAATTCCATTTATTGAACTACTGTGAATCTCTTTCTTCCGTCAATCAAACTCAACATTTCAACTGGCATGAAAAAATCGAACAATTTTTGTTTCCACTTTATTTTCCTTTTAGAAACTGACCTAGTTAAATGGGACTGTCACTAATGTCAGTCTAAGATAGCATATTTTTGATAGGGCTAGTAGGTCATGCCATTTCATTTAGAGTTTACTCTCCATGGTGTAAGCAGTTGTTTTGAATGACATGGTAAAGATGTTTTTCAACCTGAAGAAATTAGAGATCAAATAAAAGTATGTAGTTGTCAGTAAAAAATTTATATTGGAAAGTGTTATTGCTGGGAAATAGATAGATGTATCTTTTTGGAGTTACAAGATCACAGAGACCTAAAGCAACTGAATTGAAATGAGCCCAATGGTTGGTCATCTCTCTCATCAGTGATTTTTTTTGTTAAGAACTATCACCAATGTTTCACATCTATCATATCTTAATCTCCATGTTTCAAAAAACCACCATTCAAAGTTGAAATATTTGTAACTATAATTTAAGCAAAATTAGAGATATTCAGAAATTCGTGCAATCAAAAAACCGACAAAAGAAGGCATTTTGATTCCAATTTTATTCCATCCTTAGTATTAACTTTTTGCCCTCTAATTTTGAATTGTAGGAGTATCCATGTAGGATCATTACTTCCTTTACTATTTTACTCTTCAGTGCTATCACCATGGCCCTAACTCAAACTTGTTATTTCCTGTTTAGTTCTGAGGTTTAGGTGTAATTATTTCCCTGGTGCACATACTTGTGTGTGCCTTTCATATGTATGAATAACATTTGCTACTTCTATGGTTGTCTTTTTTTTTTTTTTACTTGAAGTTTTCTGGAAAAAAATAAACCTCTATACACAAAATCCTCCTGAAAAATCTGTTAATAAATGTCCCACCCTTATTCACTCAGTGATTGGCAGTTAACAGAGGCTGACCAAACATAATGTGCCTTCAAGGACAGAAATTCATCCAATGCAATTGGACACAGTGAAGAAATATTCAAAATCCTCTTATGGGGACAGATGCAAACGCAGGGAAATAGAAAATCTTTCATACTATTATAGTTTTGAAGAACATACGTATATATGATTTGTGTTTATGTTCTCTACTATGTTATTAGGATCTTGCAAAAAAAGAAAAAGCAAGTAGATGGAAAGGGGAAGTTTTTTTTTTTTTTCAATTGCAAATTCTGACTTATCTGAAATAAGGTAAAGCCCTATTGCCCTAAATCTCTGTTAAATTAATGTGACTTGGACTCTTGCAATTGAACTTTCATGCTTTAGTCATCTTGCCATATGGGACCAATATTAATTCTTGCCAACTCTAGGACTCTGAATACAGATTTGATTCTAAAATAGTTGAAGATGAATAACCTTCAGAGGGGAATTTTTTTTTCCCATCCACAGTGATGAGACTTTCAACTTCTTTCAATATTGTTACCACCCATAGCCAAAATTATTAAATTTTTAGACTAGAGTTTCAATGCTAGTTGGTGAGCATGTGCATTGCTCTTTATTAATAAAAATATTAGAAATAGTAGAGAAAAAATAAGAGATATCTCCAAGGACTCTAGAAAAAAAGAAAAGGTAAACTCACAAAAATAAATCATATGGAATTTCAAGACTCCATAAAACACAGAATAAAATAATGGTAACAGAGTATATAATAACCAAAAATTGTCAAAGTATAGAACTGTTGGTTATTCTTCACCAGGGGATTCCAGAGGGACTTATACCTTGGAATCCATAAATACAGAAATGTGGTTGAGACACAGGCCATTCCTCAAAGTATTTAAAGAAAGACCTATAGTTCACTTGGCTCATATACAGTTACCCTATCCAAGCTATTCAGGATACATTATGCTAGTTTCTTTGAGTTTAAATCAATCAAAAACATTTCTAAACAAAGTAATAATGTGTCTAAAAGAATTGTGCCTGAATAGAATATTAAAATTAAGCAGAACCCAATGTAAGAATAACAAGCATAGACCAGAATGACAGAAAAAATCAATAAAAGAAGAGAAGTTTCAACCAGGAATGAAAAAAATACAAAAAATAAACTTAAAAATTTAAATGTATGGGTATATGTATTGGCTCCTGACTATGCATTTTATTTACATAAAATCAGCCTGTCAAAATCCCTTATCATCTAACTGAAATCTAACCTTAAGAAAATTATTTGTACACACAATACATTACACATTTGGTAAGAAAACCTATAACAGCAATTTATTGTCATTGATTTAGAATTTTATTAATACGATTAAATAAACATTCATATTTAATTTTGAAAAATCTAGAAAACCCAGGTTGGAATGAAATTAAGAACATGAACAACTGGTTCTGACTGAGAGAATGACTGAAAATGAAATACATGTAAGGATATTTTTGAAATGTGAAATTTGCATCCTTGAAGAGATTTTTAAACAACCAAACAAGGAGGAAAGAATTAGACAAAGAATAATTGCAAACAAAAGAAAAATAAGTAATTAGAGTAAACAAATACCATGAAGGCTTTACACAAAATTAATACTTTTGAAAGGTGAAGTTGGAACAACCTCGTAAATACAATGAATTCAGAGGCAAAATTATTCAGAGAAAATAAAAATCAGAAATTATGAAATGTGAAAGACAAATCCTGAAAATATAATATTCAATAATAGCATATTCAAAAAGAACAGAGAAAGGAAATTAAGAATATATGGTCATTTTCATTGTGAAAAAAACCTCTTACATTTGAAATTGACAAATTATTTCTGAACAAGATTAACTTAAAAATAGAACACACTTAAAAAATAGCAGCATAGATTGAATGTTTGCATCTTTCCAAAATTCATATAATGAAATTTAATCCCTAACATGATGGTATTGGAGATGGAAATTTGAAGGTGATTAAGTCATGAGTCATGTATCTTACAAACAGAATTAGTGACCGTCCCTTATCCTTTCTCCCTTGAGATGACAGAGTAAAAAGATGACTATGAACTAGGAAGCAGGTCTCAACAGACAATGAATCTACTGGTACTTGGATCTTGGACTTCTCAGTCTCCAGAACTGTGAGTAATATATGTTTCTTGTTTAAACCACCAAGACTATGGTATTTTTGTTATAGCAGCAGGAATGAACTAAGTCATATACTTCTTAAATTTCTGATTTTCGGATTGAAGAAAATAAAGCTCAAATCTTCTCATAACTGGAGATACCATAACCTATGAATAAGAGATATTTATACTGGCATAACATTTCAAACTGTTAATAAGTGAAAGAGCACTGTCTTGAAAACTGATATGGAGTATAACTGTGAATGCATCATTTACTTATGTAGGCAAAATATTATTCAAATATGTGAGTATATTAATAAAGAAGCAAGGTTATACTGAGGGGGTATCAAAAATTAAAATCTCAGTGAACCAAGTTTGAACGTCCTCCCTCTCTAATTACATATTATTTCAAGTAAACTGTTGATATTTCTACTCAGTATATATCATTCAGTAATAGAGATGTACAGAGAAGCCACCTTTTCAAGCATTAGAATTCATCCAATAAGAAAGTAAAAATGCATAATAATTTGTGCATTAGTTTTTAAAAATTACATGAAGAACTATTAAAAGTTTCTTATAGCATTATTTACAATAGCCAAGATATGGAAGCAATGTAGGCAATCCAAGTGTCTATTCTTAGATGAATGGATAAAGAAGATGAGATATGTATGTATGTATACACACACACACACACACACACACACACAGAATGGCAACATTACTCAGTCATACAAAAAAATGAAATATTGTTATATGAAATAACATGAATGGATCCAGAGGGTTTAATACTAAGTGAAGTAAGTCACAGGAATACAGATACCACACAATTTCACTCATATGTGGAATATGAGAAACAAAACAAGCAAAGAGAAAATGAGAAAAAAAACAAAACAAAACAGACTCTTAAATACAAAGAACAAATTGGTGTTGCCAGAGGGAGGTGGGTAGGAGCCAACTCTTTTGGCTCAATGTGTCTGCAACCCTAAAATTACTCTAAAAAAGAGTTTATTAATTAAAGAAACAGTACATTTTAAAAACTCTCATTGAAAAATGGGTGGAAAAAGTGTAGAACAGCAGGACAGATTCATAAGAGTTTCCCTTATAAACCTGGTCTGTTGAAATTCTTTTTTCTTTTCTTCCAACTTTTTATTTAAATTCTAGTTACTTAACATACAGTTAGTGTGATATTAGTTTCAGGTGTAGAATTTAGTAATTCAGCACTTACATACAATACTCGATGCTCATCACAAGTGCCTTCCTCAATCCCCATCACCTATTTAACCCATACCCTCACTCACTTCTAGAGTTTTGGGTAATTATCAATTTGTTCTCTATAGTTAAGAGTCTGTTAGTTTGCCTCTTTCCCCCCAACCCCATGTTCATCTGTTTTGTTTCTTAATTTCCACATCTGAGTGAAATTATACAGTATTTGTCTTTTTCTGCCTTCTCTAGCTCCATCTATGTCAATGCAAATGGCAAGATATCATTCTTTTTTATTGCTGAGTAATATTCCATTGCATGTATATTTGTGTGTATATGTGTGTGTATGTATACACATACATACACACATACATACGTATGTATACACATACATATGTATACACACACACACCACTTCTTCATTATGCATTCATCAGTTAATGGATATTTGGGCTTTTTACATAATTTGGCTATTATAGATACTGCTGAAATAAACATTGGGGTACATATATCCCTTTGAATTAGTATTTTTGTATCCTTTGGGTAAATACCTAGTAGTACAATTGCTGGGTCACAGAGTAGTTCTATTTTTACCTTAAAAAAAAGATTTTATTTCTTTGACAGGGAGGGAGAGAGAGAGAGAGCATGCACACAAATAGAGCAGCAGGCATGGGAGGGAGGAGGGAGGGAGGAAGGAGGAGAAGCAGTCTCCCCATTGAGTAGAGAGCC
Source organism: Taxidea taxus jeffersonii (assembly GCA_003697995.1). Taxonomy (NCBI): domain Eukaryota; kingdom Metazoa; phylum Chordata; class Mammalia; order Carnivora; family Mustelidae; genus Taxidea; species Taxidea taxus. The sequence continues at coordinate 7,414 of RCUC01143140.1, read as the reverse complement.
CCATGTGGGGCTTGATCCCAGGACCCTAATATCATGGCCTGAGCCAAAGGCGGATGCTTAACCAACTGAGCAACACAAGAGCCCCTATTTTTAAGAAGCCTCCACTGTTTTTCCGAGTGGCAGCACCAGTTTGCATTTCCACCAACAACATAAAAGTGTTCCCCTTTCTCTGCATTCTTGCCAACATCTGTTGTTTCCTGTATTAATTTTAGCTATTCTGAGAGGTGTGAGGTGATATCTCACTAGAATTTTGATTTGTATCTCTAATGATGAGTGACGTTGAGCATCATTTCATGTGTCTGTTGGTCATTTCTATGTCTTCTTTGGAAAAAGTGTTTACAAGTCTTCTGCCCATTTTTTAACTGGATTATTTGTTTTTGGGTGTTGACTTTTACAAGTTCTTTAGAAATTCTGGATATTTGGGGAACAAAAATTTTAATGGTCTTGAAGAAGGGGAATAAATTGGGGTACGTGGGTGGCTCAGTGGGTTAAAGCCTCTGCCTTTGGCTCAGGCCATGATCCCAGGGTACTGGGAGCCCAGCATTGGGCTCTCTGCTCAGCAGGGAGCCTGCTTCCCTTCCTCTCTCTCTCTCTCTCTCTCTCTCTCTCTCTGCCTGCCTCCCTGTCTACTTGTGATCTCTGTCTGTCAAATAAATAAGTAAAATCTTAAAAAAGAGGGGGAGGGAATAAATCCCATTATTTCTGAGTTCTCAGTCTCTGGGAGGGGATACTCAAATTCACTATGGTTTGTAGCCCTAGTCTCTTATATCTGGCCTCTCAGAAATTCTTTTTCTTTAAATTCCTGGCACCTTCTAAAGTGTGCACTGGAAAATGCCCCAGGTCATTTAAATCTGAAAGGGACAGAGAATATTTGTTTTAAATTGAGAAATATTTTCCAAAACAATTGTCTCAAAGGTGTGGTACTGTGTTTGTGTTTCCCCATTTATTTCTGTTTCTATCAACTTTTTCTGCTAATTGCCACAGTGAAAGGGTTTATTACTGTTGGTCATGTTTAGTTGTTCTTAGATTTCTCTCTTTTGCTGTCTCCAACAATCAATCTCCCCCCCTCCACTCTGTCTCTTTCTGCTTCTCCCTCCTTTTCCAAAAAAAGTAAATAAATTAATGAATTAATTAAGTTTAGCAGGCTTTTATGGGTCCATCAAACACTTTGCACTTACAAAATTTGCTTTTAGTCATTTTTTCTTATTAAAAGGGTTTTACTTGGTAATGACTTGATCTTTTTTTCATGGGTTTCTGGCTATGGATGGGACAGCCAAACCCTGTGATTTGATTTTAGTTGCTAACTGAGCTTTAATAGGCCTTGTTACTGAAAATCTTTCCTACCTGTAAGTATGGCTGTTTGGGTTTGAGAAGCAATAATTTAGGCACACCCTATAAATTACTGGATGTGTATAATCCTCTACTCTCTAATTCCAATTTCAAATTTATTTATTTATTTATTTTAAAAAGAGTTTATTTATTTATTTCACAGACAGAGATCACAAGTAGGCAGAGAGGAAGGCAGAGAGAGAGGGGGAAGCAGGCTCCCCGCCAAGCAGAGAGCCTGATGCAGGGCTCGACTCCAGGACCCTGGGATCATGACCTGAGCCAAAGGCAGAGGCTTTAACCCACGAAGCCACCCAGGTGCCCCAACCCAATTTCAAATTTAGACAACTATTATATAATCTTTTTTTTTCACTATTATGTAATCTTATCTTTTTCTTATAACTACTTTTCAAACACAGAGGAGAGCAGAAAACCCACAATGGTTAACACTCACTGTTGCTGATGTTTTGTTTTGTTTTTTAATTTCTTATTCTAGAACTACATGACAAATCATCCTGCCTCCTATAATAGATTTCTTTATTTTCACCATATTTCCCTTCCAAAATTGACACATATGCTAGCTTTTTGTTATGACTGCACCTGATTTTAGGTAGTATTTCATATTATTCAAAAGCAAACAGATGATGTTATATACTCAGATATCCTGCAGCTTAAAACAACAATGGATAATTTACTATTCATGCTACACAACCCCTTATGATTGTTTGAAGGAAGTGGGGAGATATTGTTCACTGTGGATGTTAACAGTTCCATACCAGTGGAGAAGCTATCATAAACATTGCTGGTTGCCATAACAGAAATAAATAGAGATCTCTGGATCACATCATACCAGCATTTAAATATCGGCAGTGTGGAATTCCTGCTCCCTTCTTGTTGAACAGAACCAATCACATGGAGTGGCTAAACCAGAAATAGAAAATTATGAGAAATCTTAAACATCTGTTTGAGTCAAAGAACTAGCAGTTATATGAGAAGCATTGATGACTACCACAGAGGGCAATAAAAAGATATATCTTAAAAGTAGGCAAAAACACAAAACATATTACTTATGCACACTACAAAAGAGGAAAAATATAATATAGAAACACAGAATATTAAACTGAGAAAGAAATAAAAGAAAGTTTACAACAGAGACCCTGAACTTTGTAAGAGAAACAAGAAATTGTGAAAACAAGACGATTGGCTATAAAAAGGATGGCTGAGAAGAAAGATAGAAGGGCCCTGGGTCTCTAATATCATCAAAAACTTCAGTAATTGCCCCAGATTTGATGAGAATTTCTTTGATGAAAAATTACTTTTTAAATATCTGTTTTTTAACACTTAATTTTGGTTTCCAAACAAACATAACTTCTATCTCATAACTCTCTTCATTCAGTTCATTTTTTAAAGATTACTGAAAAAGCTAAGAAGTTTCATTTCTGTCCATTATAATTGTATTTCATCAACAGTGCTCACCTGGATAAGACAGAAGGACAAGTAATTAATATTTCTCCTTAAAGTGTTCTAGGATTATGAAAGTAGATAGGTTTCAATACAAAATCTTCCAAAAAATAAAATTACAATCAAAAGTTCATTCAAGGGGCGCCTGGGTGGCTCAGTGGCTTAAAGCCTCTGCCTTTGGCTTGGGTCATGATCCCAGGGTCCTGGGATCAAGCCCCACATCGGGCTCTCTGCTCAGCAGGGAGCCTGCTTCCTCGTCTCTCTCTGCCTGCCTCTCTGCCTGCTTGTGATCTCTGTCAAATAAATAAATAAAATATTTTTTTAAAAAGTTCATTCAATTACTTATTCTAACAGCCTCTGTGCTGTTTTTCTATGAAAAAGTATCAATCCCACACCCAAAAACGTTCATGAAAACTCATTTAACATTATTTTCATTAATATTAAAAATATCCTAAGTATACATATTAAGTATACATATTAAGAATAATGCCATATTTCAAAGGCACAGCATGAAGATCTTAAGTGTTTTGTATAGTATCTAAAAGTTGGCATGCACTTAAATCAATTTACTTTTCAAAGGCACACGTTTTATCACTCATAAAGATTAATGCTAAGCCCTGATTAAAATGAGGTACACAGTCCTAGAAGCTTACAGAAGTTGACACAAAACTCAGAGACAAGTCAATACTAATCAAAAGGTTTAGGAGAATCATATAATGCTAATGCCAAGAGAAACCTAGTTAACATAAATCAGATATAATTTCCTGTTATGATTATGTTTTACAGACTACAGTCAAAAGGCTGCAGCCATGGTGTTGTAAATGAAATTATATATATACATATATATGTATGTATATATGTATATATATAATTTATACATATATATACACATACATATATATGTATGTATATATATGTATATATATAATTTAGATGAATATATAAAATTTTAGGTGAATACATAAAGTTTTCTTTTTCAGTTATTGTAGAATTTGACCATCTCAGACAACTTGGTGGGGGAAGAATAAAAGAAAGAGTAAAATACTTTAAAGTAATCACCTTATTTCCAGCAATGTATGCATTATATGAATAAAATTACAATAGGATTTTAGGTAATGTAATTTCTATCCCATCTTCACTTTATATTTTAATTTAAAATTCACAGTTCCTGGAAGCAAACAGTCTGAAGCAAACAGTGCCTAGACATATTTTTGACCAGTGACTTCCCTCAGAAATACTTTGATCTATACAAATGAATAAATTGTACTCATTAGCTTTAATTTATAACCATCACAATTATAGAACAGAAAATATTTCTCTAGAACAGAAACTTAACATCTAAAATGAATGGAAAATTAGAAAGGTGTTTTTCTCTTGTTCTGGGGCTGGTATTAAATCAGACTGAGTTACCTTAGCATCTTCTCTCCTTTATAGATTCTGTTCCTACGATGACCAGAAATGATAACGTATAGTAGAGGATTGGCATATAGTAAGCATTCAAAAATATACTCCTTTATTGAATGAAGGTAAGAATAGATAAATGACTACAAATAAATTGGGAAGGACATTGAATTGGACACGACATCTTACATAATCTCTCTCTTTTAGGATAGAGGAAGAGTGAAATTGAGAAAGGGATTACTTATCCCAATATCCCATGTCTCAGGAACCCATCTATCCCCAATCATGTCTCTGACTTTGGCATAGCAGAACCTCCAAGATTGAGAATTAACCCTATTTTGGAACTCAGCTACACTTTAAAATAAATCTTGGACCTGATCCTCTCTGCCCTCTGATTGTAGGAGGTGAAAGTCAAGGAAGTTCTCCGACTTCCATATTTTACTTTCAATTGTTGATGAATGTATCTGTTTTTCTCCAGTATGTAAATATTCCCCAGCAGTAATCATACAATATCCTTACAACTATTACTTTCAAAGAAACTTCCCAAGTGCTTAATACATTGTACCTGTCAATACATTCTCTTCCTCTGATGTCTCTATAAAATAATATGCTATTACAACATGTAACAGCTTTACAACTTTTCATGTTTCATTTACTATTGATGCTAGCCAGCCAATGGATGATTCAGTTCTAAAATCCTTTTCTTTAGAGTTCTTCATATCACTTCTGGCACTAAAAAGTCTTGAGTCAGAGTTTCTGTACAGAAGACTCTGAGATGAAGATTTGTATCCAGGTAGTTTATTGAGTCAATCAGTATCAAGAAATGATTGGCAGGGCAGTGGTGGAAGAAGACCTGGACGGAGTGAGAACACTAATTGCAGTCACAACACGGATGCCACCAACCTTCCAGTAAACTATGAATAACTTTCAGAATTGCCTGCCTTGAGGCAACCGCACTGGGCCTTATATGCCTCCACTCTGACCAGTCATTGGATCATGGAGGGTGATGACATAAGATGAGGCAGTTCCCTCTCTCTGTGACTCTCAGACTAGCAAAGAGTCAACATTCGCCACAACTCCACAACCTGGAGAGATGAGTGCCTCACTTCTAAAAGTGTGGGAGGCCATGCAGCACAGCAGATTGTAAAGTAGATTGGTCCCAGGAGAGAGAGATATTTTCCCTGTTGTTTGTGTGTCTTGTGTATATATTACTATCTTATTTATATTATATATATTACATTATTATTATTGTTGTTGTTATTATTATTATATACTGTTATATATATATTATTTGCACTATATGATGAATAACTAGAAGAATAATTATATTTTGTAATTGTGTGTGTACTTACAGTGAACAATGATCTAGTAATGTCTCCTGTTTCTTTCAGAAACTCACAGGAAAATTTTGGTAAATATTTTTACGTCTTAAAGATTTTTATTTCTTGTGCTTTCCTTGTATTGTAACAGAGAAAGTGTATTTATTTGAAAAATCAGTACAAATAACTATATTTTCTCAAATAAGGAGTTCACATTTGGAGAGCAAGTATTATTGAAATAAACACCCCATAAAATGTATAGCAACACATTTTATTAACTTTCTCCAACACGAAAATTATATTATAATGTGATAGGGATAAGCAATATCCTTGATGGCTTTGACAGTGATGATAATCTCTGTAATTTCCTTTAAAATGCTGTATTATACAGGATGGTATAACAGGCTTCTTCAAGGATATTATAGTATCTTTAATTTCTCCTTGTTCTTTCTGTTACACTTCTACTATAACTACTGGTACTATTAGGGCTATTTTTGCTACAACTACTAGAACTACTACTACTACTACTAACAGCTCGACATCTGCAATTAGGGGAAAGAATAAAATTTCTTACTCAATAAAAGGCTGTGTGTTTTTATTTTTATTTGTTTTAAGATTTTATTTATTTAAGAGAGTGAGCATGAGTGGGGCAGGGGGACAGAGAGAGAAAGGGAGATTGAGAAGCAGACTCCCTGCCAAGCAGGGAGCCAGACTTGGGCTCAATCCCAGGACCCTGAGGATCATGACCTGAGCCAAAGGCAGACACAACCAACTAAGCCACCCAGGTGCCCCTAGGCTGTGTTTCTTTTTCAGTGTAATGACGCAACATGGCTTATTTTTAAGAATTTTGGTGGGGTCAGAGGGTTTTTTGTTGTTTTGTTTTGTTTTTCACTTATTATCACCCTGCTGTCAGGATTTTTATTATTATTATGTTCAGTTAGCCAAATTCCAGTACATATTTAGTTTTTGATGTAGTGTTCAACAATTCCTTAGTTGCACATAACACCCAGTGCTCATCACAACATGTGCTCTCCTTAATATCTATCACCTGGTTACACCATCCCCCCACTCCCTTCCCTTCTGTAACCTTCGATTTGTTTCCCAGAGTTCAGAGTCTCTCATGGTTTGTCTCCTTCTTTGATATCTCCCCATTCAGTATTCCCTCCCTTCCCCTATGGTCCTCTGCACTACTCCTTATATTCCACATATGAGCGAAACCATAAGATAATTGTCTTTCTCTGCTTGACTTATTTCACTTAGCATAATCCCCTCCAGGTCCATCCATGTCGATGCAAATGGTAGGTATTCATCCTTTCTATTGGCTCAGTAATATTCCATTGTATATATACACAAATAAGCAGGCACAGGTAGCAATCTATAAAAAATATGACTGACTAATTTTGTTGCTTCTTGATGTCTGATTAAATGTTTTCTCTTACATGATTATATATATCATATTTTTCCAATGGAACATGGTTATCCAAATTTATCTTGATCTTCACTACAACTGAATTTCCAATTTTTATTATACCCATTCATGCTAGCATACCTGGCCTGCTGATGCTAAGTCACTTTTTTTTTAACCTTATTTAAGCTTTATTTAAACATATAATGTAACCCCACCACCCTCTCCCAACCCCTCTTCCCCCCACCCCCCTCAGTTTGTTTTATGACATTAAGAGTCTCTTTTGGTTTGTCTCCCTCCGATCCCATCTTCTTTCATTTTTACTTTTCCTACCACCTTAACTCCCACCCCCATTGCATCTCCACTTCCTCATATCAGGGAGATCATGTGATAGTTGTCTTTCTCCAGTTGACTTATTTCGCTAAGCATAATACGCTCTAGTTCCATCCATGTCGTCGCAAATGGTAAGATTTCATTTCTTTTGATGGCTGCATAGTATTCC
>RCUC01143139.1:0-46261 GCA_003697995.1 Taxidea taxus jeffersonii | reverse complement strand
CCTCCGCCCCCGCGGCCCGAGCAGCCAGCCGCGCGCCGGCCGCCCAGCGCCCTGCAGGTGGAGCCGCGCCCCGGTAGGGGCGGCACCGCTGTGCTCCGGCCCCGCGGGTGGGCACCTTTGGTGCCAGGGTGTGCGGGCGGGGGAGGGAGGAAGGAGATGGTCGCCTGGGTGCGGGGGCGGGGGAGCACTGGTCCGCTGAGCTTTGGGGGGCACCTTGGCCGCCCAGGTGCCGGAATTATGGAAGAGATGTCCAATGACGGAGGGAGTAGAAGAGGTAGGGCTGGCGGGCAGACACCGGAAGGACAGGGAGGGGATGGGGGGCGGCTGAAGGTGGCACCTTGGAGCCTGGAAGATTTCAGAAGTGGGGAAGGAGGGTGCACAAGGGTCCCCTTCGTTGGTAGAGGAAGGTGGGTCAGACAAATAGAGGACTCTCTGGAGCGCAAAACTGGAGCAGTGGGAAGAAGCTGGAGGTATGGGGCGGGGTCGGAACGGGCGGGAAAATCCGCAATCCTCAAGGTAAAATTTTGGATCGCCTGCCTGGGATAATTGGCCTCCTCCAGGCAGAGCTCCATGATCTATCCTCCTGCTAGTCTCTCTGCCGGTAAACTGTAGAAACCTCGCTGGGTGCCCTCCAAAAACAGGCTGGAAAACAGGTCCCTCTCCCAGTCTCCCTCTCCACCAAACCCGATCCTCCCTGACTACCTTCCCTTTTCACCAGTGTGGCTCTGCTTCGCACAGTGCCTAGCACAGAGCAGGCCCCTCAAAAATATGTCCCCTCTTTTGTCCAAGCTAACACTTTGCCTGAGGATGGAGTTCCCTGTGGGAGCACAGGTCACACTAGGTGTGTGGGGCAGGGGCGATGGAACCTCCCCCTGTACCTTCCTAGCTGCCCAGCAAAACCTCTTTGGAAAGGGAGGTGAAGGAAAGGGGAAGCTGTCTGGGAGGGGCAACAAATGCTGAAGGGCCTTCTGCCCCAGGTAGGAGAGGGAGCTGAGATCCCCAGTCCCAGAATCCTGTGGGGCTTTGCTTCTTTCAGCCGGTTTCCTGGAGACTCCAAACTGCAGGGGGCCAGGGGAGTCCAGAAGAGGCAGGGGCAGGAGGACAGGGGCAGGAAGGGTGGGGCAGGTGGATGCTGCCTGGGATTTCTTTTTTCCTTTTTTTTTTTTTAATGATTTTATTTATTTATTTGACAGAGAGAGATCACAAGTAGGCAGAGAGGCAGGCAGAGAGAGACAGAGAAGCAGGTTCCCTGCTAAGCAGAGAGCTAGATGCAGGGCTCCATCCCAGGACCCTGAGATCATGACCTGAACCAAAGTGGGCTTAACCTACTGAACCACCCAGGGGCCCCTTGCCTGGGGTTTCTTGCTGGGGAGGGGGAGTTTGGGAGCTAGAGCTGGGCTTTTGTGGGGCAGAATGCCCAGAACGGACCCCCCACACACACCCCTGCTGTCTGTAATGGAAAAGGCTGGACCCCTGAGAGTCCTGGGGGTTCTGCCAGCACCACTGCCTACTTCCTGAATGCCCCCCCACCTGTCCCACCCTCAGCTTGTTCACAACATCCACCTCAGAGCACAGCTATGGCAGGTTCAGTCCTGGACCAGGTAAACACAGGTGGGATGTGCTTGGGGTGTGCTTGTGTGAAGGAGGCTGTGAAGGAGACTGACGCTCATGTCCTCTCCCACCCACCCTCTTGAAGCCTGGCCCATTTTGCTCTCTCCCCCATGCCTGGGCTGCCTAAACCTCACATCCAGAGCCCAGCACCCTGCTCCCTGTCCATATCCTGCTCCTCTCTATCTCTGTATAACAACATGGCTGCAGCCTCAGCTTCCAGAAGCCACAGGCTGGGTTCAAGTCCTGACAGGGAGGGGGGAGGCTAGCACAACCTCACCCGTGAAATGGCATGATCTTGGGGCTGGTGTGGCCAGTTCCTGCCCAGTAGGGGCCTGGCCTTGTCCATGCTCTGGCATGGTAGCTGATACCATCACCTTGCTGAGACTTGTCTCCTCTCTGATCTTAGGGAGACCCCCTGTCCGCCATCCCCATCTGTCATTCGGTGGAAGCACATACCCCATTTTCCAGGAGGCCCTGGGTCCTGGGTCCATGGGAACAGCCCTGTCCTGGGCCAACACATCAACACACCCCTTTGTCAGCTTCTGAGCCAAGCAGGGGACCCCTGGAGTTGGCGACCTCCGGCCTTGCTGGGCCCCAGGGCACATCAGCCTCTCTGCACTCTCCACCAGCTCAGTCTTCTCTCACTTCCTCCGGGCTCCTCCAGACTGTCTCTCCTCTTCCCCTGAAGCACCTGTCCCCATCAGAACCAGCGCCTTGCCCACTGGCCCACACTCACCCTGGTACATTGCTCCCTCTTTCTGTCTACAAACATCCCTGCTCCCTCAATGCAGGGCTGCCCTGCCCGTCAGTCCTCCTATCCCCAGCCTCTCTCTGTGTCTGCCTCCCCATTCATTTGTCTATGACAGATATTTCTAGAATATCTACTGTGTGCAGGCACATTCCCAGCACAGGGGTAAGTAACATGGGAAACAGAACAGATCAATCTCCCCATTCCCATGGGGTTGAGCCCCTAGCAGGGCAAGATCAACAAGGTGGAGTAAGCACATAAGTCAGGCTGGGATGGAGATGGGTGGTGACAGGGGTCTTTTGTACAAAGTGGGAGTGAAGAGGACCCCTGTGATAAGGTGAAATTCATCAGCAGTCCCCCTGGGGGCTCCCCACGGCAAAGCCTGCTTGGGTCTTTTCCACATTAAGAAACAGTCCTGACTCTGAGTTCCCTTCTTGCTGCCAGCACAGTGTCCTCCCCATTTCATGACCTAAGGAACACATCTACATTCCCCATCTCCTCTTCCATATCCCCCCCACACTCACTGCTGGAGCCCTCCACCAACCTGGCCTCTTCTCACTGTCCCACCCTGCCTCCCCAAAGGGAAACTGATCTCAGCAGGGTTGATAATGACTTTCCTCTTCCTGGAACAAGTGGATGAGTCCCTGGACTCCTCTTTTAGCTGAACTTTCAGCAGCCTTCACCCTGCAGGGCCGCCCCACCACTCCTTCCATTTGCTTTGGGGACCCCACCTTCTTCTGTTTCTCAGATGCTTACCAAGTTATGTTCCTTCTGGTGGTCCCCGAAAGGTTGTATCTCAGTCTGCTTGCTTTGACTGATGTTCAGATTGTGTACAGAAAAGCCTACAAAAGTTAGATGTGCAGCTCCCTGAACTGTCACAGAGCAAACACTTGATTAACCACCACCCACCTCAGGAAAAGAAGACCCCACCATCCTCCGGAGGGCTCCTCATGACCCACTCTGTCCACCCCACAGAAAGTCCTATCTGGACTTCTAACACTGTGACTTTGTTGTCGGGGTGGGGGGGAGTTGTGCAAAGAAAATCACAGAGCATGAGTTTTTGGGGATCTGGTTTTGTTCCATATTCCGTGTCCAAGGCTCGCGCATCATGGCATATTTGGCATTTTAATTTATTCATTTTTCATTGTTGCCTAATATTCCATCACAGAAATGCAACGCTGCATTCCCTGCGGATGGGCACTTGGTTGCTTTCAGATTGGAGGTTATTATGAAGAGAGTGATGTCTTAGCATGCATATGTCCTCCCCTCCATTGGGCACATGTACTCAGCATGGGATTGCGGGTGATGGGGTCTATGCATGCTGGGCTTTAGTAGCCGATGTCAAAGAGCCCATGCGGGGGAGAGAGTTCTTGTTGCTCCCAAACCTCCTGAAATGAAGTATTGTTGTCGTCTGTGACTTTTAGCGGTTTACCACCTCCAATGCGGCCCTCACTTCCTCTCCGGCAGCCTAGTCTGGCCCTCATCCCCATCCCCATTCTGGATGGACTAGCATCCTCCTATACCCATCACCTCTCAAGCCATCTGTCGATCTTCCAGTCCTGCTGACTCACAAATTTGTGAGCCCTCAGAGCTCACAAATCATGATCCTCCCACCAGCCTCACCGCCCCACCAGAACTCAAGGATTCACCCCTCCCTCATGTGGGCTGAAAGCTGACCCTGTTGACTTTCCTGCTTACCATGTTTCGAGGCTCCCAGCTGCCACATGCTAATGTCTACATCCAGAGGTCTTCACGGAACAGCTCCAGACTGCATCTCTGGCGAGTTCCCTGTGTGCACCGTGCTCTTCCCTGAACACCTACAATGTCCCCAGCAAGACAGGGTGCCTTCCAGACTCTGCATTTGTGCATGATGGCCCCTTGTCTAGAATGTGGTCCCACATGCCACTTTTCCCCATTTGGAGTCAGGCTAAAGGTCATGACGAATGGTAACTCCAGCACCAGTCACCGTTCCCCAGTGGCCCCAGGGAGGTCTCAGTGCTGACTTCATGTACCCAACTTCTGCCTCCTGTGCATGGGCTGGATTTGCACTCCTGTCACTTTTTTAATTGGCCATAGTCATGAGAGCTGCTTTGGACAGTGAAATGGGGAAGTGGCCTGCATCTCTCATGAACTGGAGCTTTACAAGCCTGAGTGTGGTTTGCCAGATTTGTTTTTTCCCTCTTGACTCAGGGTCTTGAAAAAAAGTATCCATCAGGATAGAATCACCACCAGCTGGGGTTCCTGAATGACTACAAAGGGCAGGGACCCCTATAGGTTGTGTAGTGTGCATGAGAAATAGACATGCAATGTGTTTGGTCCCCAAGACTTGTGGGTTGTTATAGCTGTGCCTGACTTCTATCCTGACTGCGGCATCCCTATAGCCATGTGGTGGCTCTGCACATCACCTACATTATCTCCTTCTCCAAAGTGAGCACCCTGTCTTCAGCCAGAATGGTCTAGTGATGGATGACCTTTCCCATGCAGTGGCTGACAGAGTCTGTCTCACTCTCTCAGCTTGACTGCACCTCTGATCCTCGCCATCTTTACTCTGGGGAGCAGGCTGATGGAGCAGCCCCAAAGCCGGACAGAGCTGGGCTCCTGGCAGAGGCAAAGGAAAGATGAGGGCCCTGAGCTCCCTCTTGCAGCTTCATGGCCCCAGGTAAGTTCCATAATCACCACTCATGAGTTCAACAGGACAAGGAGGGACACAGTAGGTCACATGGCCATGTGACCTCAATGGAGAACACAAGATGATAATCCTCCCCCGAGGCGGGGGTTGCAAATAGTTTGCACAATAATAAAATCTATCACAGTATTCACTTTATAAACAAAAACAGAAACAAAACCAACAACAGACAACAAGTCACTTTCCCCAGGTCTCCTAGCTAGTCCGTGGCAGAGCCTTACCCAGGTCTCTTAAACGCAAAGCTTGTATGGTCATCCCATGTTAGCTGCTACTAATGAAACCACTTCTTGCCACCTTTCCTTCTGTGACAACCCAGATCCCAGGGTAGAGCTTTAAGGTGATCTCTCGGTGCTTCCCACCTTGGTGAACCATCTGCTTCACCCTAGAGAGGCTTCCTGGAAGAGTGCCAGGGTTGATCTTCTCATGGTAAGATGCCAAACAAAAACCCACCCCCCACACCCCCAGTCTAGTCACAGAGCCTCAGGCGGAGGCTGGCTGAGAATTTGGACGCATGCTAAAACCATCAAATACAGATGCCATCATGCACGTCACCCAGCCCAGCACTCACAGGCCCAGTGGCTTCCTGCCACTGTGAAAGCCAAACTTAGGAAAGAAAATGTGGAAATGAGGACAGTAAGGACAATAGAAAAACAATGTTCCAGAATCCAAGCCCAATAACCAAAACCCCCTTGGATGGCTTTCCAGGGTCTTTCAAGGGAGTTCTGTTTTTACATAATCATGGCCATGCTTTATTTTTGCATTATATTTATATTAATGAGATACTTTGAATAAATAGAGACCCACCTTTTGAATATTGACTCAAAAGAAATCGATATTAAGATCCTGACATATTTGCTTCAGCTCTTTTAATTTAAGAAATGAAACCGTGGAGATGCGCTGAAGTTCTTTGTGTCGCTTTCCGTATCCTTCTTTTTCCAAAGGCAAACCCTACCCCCAAATTTTTGTTTTATTCCCATCCATGTTCTATCCTTCAATGTGTATACATGCATTATATCATTTTGTGTAATTTTAAAATTTATACAAACATGAGGCTATTGATTATACCATGTTGCAAATTGCTTTTTTTCTAAGCATTATTTTTTTCAGTTCTACCTAGTTCCTTCATTGATCTTAGATGCTGGAAGAAAATAATCAATGGTGTCTTGGAGCCCACCCCAAGGACCTTCACCAGGAGCTGATTCCTGTGTCTCTTCCCAACTCCGCTTCCAGTGATGTCACGGTGGTAGCTAGAAAGCTATGGTGGTAGCATTCATATCCCGGAGATTGACAAATGCTACAATTTAAGGCTTTTCCCCCTAGACATCAGGTTGTTAAACATTTACCAGCATACTGGTGACCACAATCCATTTATTATTTCTCCCACCCACTCCACCCACGTTAACGGGTATGGTATGTAGGTTGTTTCCAGCCTTCTGAGATTGTAAACAGTGCTGCAGTGACATCGTTGTACCTACCTCCTCATACCCCAGTTTCCCAGGTTTCCCAGGATGGGCACCTGGAGGCAGGCACCACTAGGTTGTGGTATCCGTACATTTGTAACCTCCTACATGTTGCCAAATCAAGAAACAATTTATGCTTCTACAACAGTGCATCACATTCCCTGTAACACTCGGAATTGACTTAAACACATGTCAAGTTGATGAGGGAGCTGATCTGTGACGATTGATTAATTTGCATTTCCTGATTACTAGTAAGGCTGAGAAGCTTTCTGTTTAGCCTTTGTGACTTCCTCTTCTGTGAATTACCTGTTCTTTCTCTGCCCATTTCCCCATTGGGTTACCTGAAATTTTTCTTACTGATTTCCTGCAGCCTCATATAATTTTACTACCTATCCTCTGTGTGTTTGTGTTTTCAAACATTGGCTTATAATTGGTTGCTTTTCTCCTAACTTTGTTTATGGTACTCCTTTCCTACAGAAGTAACTCATTTTGATGTGAAATTTAACAATATTTTCTTTTAAGTATTTGGCCTTTTGTGTCCTGTTTGATAAATACTTCTCTACCTCCTGAGTTATATCAGTGGGCTACAGAATATCTTTTTACATTTATGTTTTAGCCCATTTGGAACATGCTGTTCTGTTTGGGGTAAGATAGAGGCTAAATTATATACTTTTTCCATATGAAAGAATCTAATATTCAAATCATTTTTTGAATGGCCCATCTTTCACCCACTGATTTATAATGCCTCTTCCTTTCTATCCCCATATATGTGGAGGTGTATTTCTGGACTCTGTTCTTTCCATTGGCCTTTTTACCTGACGCACATGCCAGTAATAACCTGCCTCTGACTGTATGATTTTATAATGATTTTATAATTTATTATAACTTATAATAATATAATAATTTTATATATGAATTTATAATACCAAATAAATCAAATGGCACAGTCTTTTTCTTCAAAATCATCTTGTTTAGTCATGGACCTTTGCTTTCCTACATAAATTTTCTCTTTTTCAGATCTCATTTAAAAATTCTGTTGGCATTTGCATTGCTACTATACAGAGCTTAACAATTAACCAGTAAAAATTTATACTCTTCTGATGCTGAAGTGTCCCATCCATGGACATGGTCTATCTCCAGATTCATTCAGATGTTTTTTCATGTCCTTCAGTCAAATTTTGTAATTTTCTTTGTAACAATACAAATGTTTGTAACAAACATTTATATGTATTATTTGTACAGCTACTGTTGTAAACACTTTATAAATATAATAAACATTTAACTCAGTTAACCTTTCTGACTTCCTTATGAGGTAGATATTATTACTGTCTCACTTTTACAAATAAACTAAGCCATGGGGTGATCAAGTAATTTACCCAAGCCAGTAAACAGTAGGACTACAGGTGAAACCAAACATTTTGTGTTGGAAACCCTGCTCTGAACCACTCTGCTATAGTACCTCAATAAAGGGCTTGTACATCTCTCCTAAGATTTAATCTTAAGTACCTTTTTTTTTAGAGAGAGAGAGAGAGAGAGCAGGGAGGGAGGGGCAGAGGGAGATGGAGAGAGAGAATCTCAAGCAGACTCCATACACAGTGTAGAGCCCAGTGCTGGGCTTGATCTTACATCCCTGAGATCACGACCTAAGCCGAAACCAAGAGTCAGACACTTAACCAACTGAGCCACCCAGGTGCTCCTGATCTTAAGTACCTTACGGATTTTACCGCCTTTGTGAGTGGGGTTGCCTTTAAACAATGTAGCATTGGTATTGCTGTTCAAGAGGAGTGCTATTGGTTTTAGCAAGTTGTCTTGTACTCAGAATTTTTGTTGAACTTTCATATGGTTCTAAAAGTTTGAAAACAGATTCTCTTGGATTTTCTAGGCAGACAGTCACATCAGCAACTAAAGACAGTTCTGGCTTTTTCTTGCCACTCTCCAGCCATTTGCTGTCTGGTCCAGTAGGTTCCAATACAAGATAGGGTTAAGTAGTAGTAGTAGTAGTAGATAGTAGGAGTCATTGTTGTGGGTCTAGCTATGATTTTAAAGTTTCGCCATGAATAATGTTTGCTGTTGGGTTCTCACAGATACCCTTTCTCATCCGAAGGAGTGCTGAAATTTATTCAATGTGAGTGTTTTCTGTTTGACTAATCACTTTGTTTTGTTATATCTATTGATATGATAAAACTTCTTTTTGCCTTTAATCTGGTAATGGAGTCAGTTACATTAACAATTTTATCTTCAAACCGTTCCTACTGTGGACTCTACATAGTCATAAGATATAGATATATAGATATAGATAAGATATATATCTTTCCCTCTTTTTATATTTTTATGAAATAGTTTCTATATGATAGAAATCATATTTCTATCATATAGAAAACTGTTTTCAAAAACATCTGAATGAATCTGGAGATAGACCGTTTTGCATTCCTATCAGCAGTGTATGAACATTCCAGTTCCTCCATGTCCTCACCAAAATTTGACATGGTCAGCCTTCATTAGGTTAACTATTCAAATAGGTATGTAGTGGTATCTCACTGTGGTTTTAAGTTGGCATTACCCCAGTGACTAACAATGTTGTGCATCTGTTCATGTGTCATCTGTATATCATCTTTAGTGAAGTATCTCCTCAGATATTTCCCCCACTTATTTTTTTAAAGGTTTTCATCCATTTATTTGCCAGAGAGAGGGAGAGAACAAGCACAAACAGTGCTCCATTTATTATTTAGCTTGTTGGTCTTCTTATTATTGAGTTTTGAGGATTTTTTTATATATATTCTGTATACAAGCCATCTATCAGATATATGTTTTGCAAAAATTATCTCCAAGGTTTGTCTTTCATTCTCTAATGGTGTCTTTCAAAGAGGAGACATTTTTAAGTTTGATGAAGCCCAATTTATGGTTTTTTTCTTTCTCTGCAGACATGCTTTGGTGTCAAAGGCTTTCTAAGAAGTCTTTGATTACTCAAGGTCATGAAGATTTTTGTTATATGTCTTCTTCTACAACAGGTGTCAGCAAACTATGGCCTACAGACCAGCTGCCTACGTTTATATATAATAAAAAGTTCCTAAAAAAATAGAATAAAATAAAGTAAAGTGAGTCTCTTGTGGGCAGCAAAAAAAAAAGTCTTATGGGAACACAGCCTCACCCATTCATATCTGTATCTTCTATGACCACTTTCACATCATAATGGCAGACTTGTGTAGTTGCAATAGAGATTATAATGTTCACAAGCCTAAAATATTTACTGTGTGGTCCTTTAAGAAAAAGTTCATCATCTCCTTGATTTTCTGGAATTAGGTTCTAAGTTTTGGTCTATGATATATTTGGGACTAGTTCTTATATATGGTGAGAGTTATGGGTCATTTTTTTAAAGGATAGTTCAGTTACACGTACACACACACGCATGCACAAATTGTTTTAGCACCCAATTGTCAATATATTAAATGAGTTGTATCGGCTGCCATATATGTGGGATCAATTTCTGGACTCTATTCTGTTCCATAGATCTACCTGATCTCATCTTGACACCAAAATCCCTTGTATCAATTAATGAAGCTTCACAACAAGTTCTTGAAATCAGATCATATTCATCGTCTGGCTTTGTTCTTGTCTTAGGAGCTTTGCATTTCCATAAGAATTCTAGCATCAGTTTGTCAGCTTCTAAAGAAGAAGGAAGGAAGGAAGGAAGGAAGGAAGGAAGGAAGGAAGGAAGGAAGTAAGGAAGGAAGGAAGGAAGGAAGGAAGTTGAGATTTCAATTGGATCGTGTTGAATTTATAGATCAATTTGAGGAGAACTGACATCTGAACAATATTGAGTCTTCTAATACATGAACATGGTATCTCTCTCCACTTATTTAGCTCTTTAAATTCTCTCATCAGCGATTTATAATTTATGATCTGTAGGTTTTTCACATGCTGTTAGATTTATTCCCCTAAATCTCATATTTTAAATAGTATTTAAAATTTAAAATCTTTCAATCTTGATTGATCTTATATCCTGTAAACTTGCTAAACTCATTTATCATTTCTGGCAGCTTTTTTGTAAGTTCCATTGGATTTCTTTACAGACAATCAGGTTGTGAATAAGGGTGGTTTTATTTCTTCCTTTCTAATCTGAATGTCTTTTATTGCCTTGGCTTTATTGCCTTGGCTTTACCCTCCAGTACAATGTTGAACAAGCATGGTGAGAGTGGCCATCCTTGCCTTGCACCCAATCTTAGAGGGAAAGCATTCAGTCTTTCACCAGTAAGTCTATAGGTTTTTAACAGATATTTTTTCAAAAAGTTGAAGAAGTTCACTTCTGTTTGTAGCTTGCTAAGAGATTTCATCGGTAGAGATTAGCTTTTATCAAATGCTTTTATATGTTTACTATAGTGATTATATAGTTTGTTGCTTGTTTTTTAGGTTATAAATATAGTGAATTACATTGACCAGTTTTCAAATGTTGAACCCACCTTGCATTTCTGGGATATACCCACTTGGTCAGGATGTATTATTCTTTTTCTAAATTGCTGGATTAGGTTTAAGAATTTTTGTGTTGATGTTCATGAGGGACATTGGTATTGATCTGTGGTTTCCTTTTCTCTTAAGGTCTTTATCTGGTTTTGATATCAGGGTAATGCTTCCATACAAAATAATTTGGGACATATTCCCTCTTCTTCGATTTATTGAAAGAACTTGTGTAGAATTGGCATTATTTATTTCCATAATATGGATCCATAAATATGGATCCATCTATTTCTCCTTGTAGTTCTATCAGTTTTTGCCTTGTGTATTTTAAAGTTCTGTTATTAGATGCATAAACATTAAGACTATTACATTCTCTTTATCATTATGAAATTACTTTCTTTGACTCTTGTAATATTTTTTACTGCAAATCTACTTTGAGATTAACATAGACACTGCAGCTTGCATTTGATCAGTACAATGTATCTTTTTCATTGTTTTCCATTTGATCTCTTTCTGTATTTACATTTAGATTATGTTGCCTATATGTAGGTCTTACTTTTTCATCCAATCTGATCATATATGCCTCTTAATTGGGATATTTAGACCACTGCCACTATTGATGTGGTTAGGTTTAAATCTACCATCTTGATATTTGTCTTCTATTTGTTCCATATTTTCTCTGTTCCCTCCTTCCTCTTTTTTTTTTCTTTTCTTTTCTTTCTTTCCTTCTTTTTTTTTTTTTTTGCCTTCTTTGGGATTAATTGAACTTTTTTTTAAAAGACTTTATTTATTTATTTGACAGAGAGAGATCACAAGTAGGCAGACAGGCAGGGAGAGAGAGAGGGGGGAAAGTAGGCTCCCTGCCAAGCTGAGAGCCCGATGTGGGGGCTCAATCCCAGGATCCTGAGATCTTGACCTGAGCTGAATGCAAAGGCTTAACCCACTGAGCCACCCAGGCACCCCTAATTGAACATTTTTAATGATTTCATTTTATCTACTTTGTGACTTACTAGCTATAACTTTTTGTTTTATTATTTTAGTAGTTGCTTCTAGACTTGTAGTATATATCTTTAACTTATCGCAGCCTACCTTTAAGTGATATAATACCACTTCACATATAGTTTAAGGTAGTTATATTTACTTACAATACTGTGCTTCCATTCTCCCCTCCCAGCATTTTTATTATTCCTGTCATACATTTTATTTTTACATATGTCATAAACCTCCTATCACATGGTTACTATTTTTGTTCCAACAGCCAGTTATATCTTAAAGAGACTAAAATAATAAGAGAAAATATGTATTTACCTGTGCAGTTACCATGTCAGGTGGTAATGCTAGTCATTCCTTTGTGGAGATCCATATTTCCATCTAGTATCATTTTTCCTTCTGTTTGAAGGACACCCTTTAACCTTTCTTATATTCAGGATTTTCTAGAGGTAAATTCTTTTAGTTTTTATATGTCTGATAAGTCTTTATTTTGCTTTTACTTTTGAAAGATTTTTCTTCTGGTCATGAATCTAAGTTGACAGTTTAAAAAATCAATTCACTATTTTAAAGCCATTGCTCCACTGCCTTCTCACTTGCATTGCTTCTTACATGAAATATGCTGTAATCCTTATCCTGTTCCACTGTGGTAACACATCCTCCCTTCTGACTACTTTCAAGATTTTCTCTTTATTACTGGTTTTGAGCAATTAAACTGCAGTATGCCTTAGTGTGGTTTTCTTCATTTTTGTTGTATTCCCTGAAATCTTTATATCTGTGAGGGCATAGTTTTCATTGAATTTGGAAATTTTCAGCCATCATTTCTTCATATACATTCCTGTTCCTCCTCCTTCTCTTTTTCAGAGACTCCAGTTACACATTTATTAGGCCTCTTGACATCATCTCATAGTTCACCAAGGCTCTGTCCCTCTTTTAAATTTTTATCATACTGTCTTTCTACTCTATTTTTCTTTTTAGAAATTTCCATTTCTATCTTCTTACTAACTAATCTACTCTTCAGCAACATCTACTCTGCTGTTCGTCCAACCCAATGTGTTTTTCATCTCAGACAATGTAGTTGTTGTCTGTCAGAGTTTGGTTTAGGTCTTTCTTACATCTCCCATGTCCATTACATATTCCACTTGTCCTCTAACTCTTTGAACATATGGAATATGGTTATAATAACTGGTTTGGCGTACTTATCAGCTAATTTTTAACATCTGTGTTCATTTTGGATCAGTTTTCAATTGATTGACTTTTCTTATTATTATGGGTTGTGTTTTCCTGCCTCTTTGGATGGCTGGAAATTTTTTACTGGATTCTAGACATTGTGACTTTTACTTTATGGATACTGGCTATGTTTGTGTTCCTATAAACATTCTTGATCTTTGTGCTAGGATATAGTAAGCTAACGTATAAACAGCTTGATCCTTTCCAGTCTTGGCTTTGGTGATTTGCTAAGCATGTTTGGAGAAGTTCTCAATCTAAGACTATTCTCCACTAGTGAGGCAAGACTTTCCTAGGGAAGCTAATCAACGCCCCATGAATGATGAGTTTTTTTTTCCTGGGTGACGAGAGCACGCAGGGTCCTTACTCTGTGTGGGCACAAAGCACTGTTCCCTTGGGTGGTTCTTTCCCTGAATTTGGGTAATTTCCTCACATGTGCTGATTGGTACCCAGCTGAGTACTCAGGTTGGACCTCTCCATATCCCCAGAGCTCTCTCTTTGCAGCTCTCTCTCCATGACTCTGCCCTGTGAACTCTAGCCACCAGGTTTCCCCAGACCCTCATGTTGGTCTTCTCAGCTCAGGGAGTCTACCAAGCTTGGCTTGGACAACCTCTCCCTACAACACAGGCAGAAGACTCTCAAGCTAGAGCAATCCTTGAGCTTACCTTTTTTGTTTTCAGCTCTCAATGATTGCTGTCCCTCACTGCCTGATTCCAATCTTCTGAAAAATGTTGTTTCATATGTTTTGTCCTGTTCTTTAGTTATTTCTTGTGGGAAGGTAAATCTGGTCTCTATTATTCCATCTCAGCTGGAAGCCCAGCAGCTACATTTGAAGCTTTGAGTCATCAATTCACACTTAACTTTAGAGAAGGGACAGGCCCCTCCTATTCCTCCTGCTTTGCAGGGACAGGATTTCTAGTACATACGGTCCCCAAAACCATACTCCCCACAGCCTCCTTTTCATTACCCACCACCCTAAACTTTCATACCCTCATTGTCAGTAAGGAGTGGAAGAATCCTTGCAACCAGCTTTGGACACTGTTCTTTGAAAATATCTTTCTTCATTTGGTCCCCACTTTGGTGTGTTGTATTTATTTTACCGGAATGTGTCAGTGGTAATGGAAGGAGACAATATACACAGAGCCTGGCATATCACAGGTGGCAGGGATTATTCAGTGTCCCCATGTCTCAGATTCCTCCAGCACATGAGTCAAAAATGTAAGTCAAATCTTGGGGTGATGGAGGACACAAAGCAGTACCTCTTTGTAATACCATGTAGGACAGGAACCCCTTTTAGCACCTGAATTAATCCTATCCACAGTTTTAAAACTTAATTCCAAAGAGAAATTGATGGCATCCTTTTACCCCAAAAACGGGATTGAAGCAAAACAAATGGGCACAAAGCAAATCCATCCCCTAGGCCAGCCCTAGGGAAATTTGGAAAACAGATGATTAAGCATGATCAAGCAATTTGGCCTAAAAGGGAAATGACCTTTGCCTACACATTGCTCTCTGGTGATCAATAATTCACAGCACTGCTGGCTGAATGTGCCCCCTCCATTTATCTATTTCTTGACCAGCTGGCGTAGACCTTTCAAGAGAGCCCTGAAGGCCTACCTCTCATCCCTACTTCCCACCTGGACCTGGCCATGTGAAGGAAAGAAGACTCCAGGCTTCCCATGGGAAGACTTTGGGACCTCAGAGTAGCAGACAAGAGCCAGACCATCTGGGGGTACATGTTCTTTTTGAAGGGGGGACTGCAGTGAAAAGAGATGTACCTAGCTGATGCCAGTGAGATGGTGTTCTTCTTTCCAACTGGCTATTCCAAGCTCTCCTCCCGTGACACTTCTTCTGTGGAGCCTTCTTTGATTGCTTTGGTGCTTGAAGTCATCACTAGGTCCTTATTTACCATTTATAATTTAATTAGAAATCTTTGATCGCCCATTAAGTATGTAGTAGACGTGGGAACAGAAACCAATGAACAATACACATTCCTGCCTACAAGATCTCAAGGAAACCACAGAGTCAATAGACAGATGGACAGGAAACCACCCAGATGATCCACAGACTACACTGGAACTAAACCTCAAACATGAGGATTGCTCTCCCAGCATCTCCCAAGCTTGGCGTTCCAGGAAGAGAGAGCATGTCAGGGCACAGAGCATTAGGGAATCTACACTTCTCAGTCCTAAGAAGGAATATTAGCCATGGAGAGAAGTTAAGGTTGGGGTCACTCCCATGCCATGCACTTTGGAAACACACCAAATGTGCTATTCCACTCCACCTCCCAAACTCCCATGGGTAGGGACTATTAGCATCTCCATTTCACAAATGGGAAAACTGAAGCCCAAAGAGGTTGAACAACCTCCATTAGATCACACATGAGCAGAGGATGGGACTCAAACCCAGGCAGCCCAGCTTCTGTCCTGGGCTCCAAACCCCTCCAGTGCTGAGAATGAAGTACCACCCCATCTAAAATTTCAGCCTCAGCCCCAACATTCCACACCCCCGCTCTGCTTTATTTATTCAATAGTGCTTACCACCAATACATAGTGTATTTTAACAGCTTACCTAGGTTTTCTTTGTTTCCCCCACTAGAAGGGTAGTCCGTAGGATTGGATATCTTGGTGTTTTGTCATTGCTGAATGCACCCCCAGTGCCTGCCATTCAGTAGGAGCTCCTTCAAACTGTGTTGGGTGAATTGGTGAATGCATAGACGATTAGGGACCCCACCTGCAGCTCAGTTGGCCAGCTCCTCTTCCTTCCCCTCCCCCTCGAATGCCCTCCAGAGGGAGTGGTGCAGGCTGTGCCATGGGCACATGGGGCAACACCAGCTGGAGGGTTAAGCCAGGGAGTCATGCAGGAGGGTAGGACCATTCCAAGTGCCCCTTGGAAACCAGAGACAAGTCCAATGGAGCTGTTGAAACCCAGAGGAACTTGGACAGCCAGGGAGATGGTGATTGGTTCAAATAGGGCATCCTAGAGCAGGGCTTGGCTTGGGGTGGAGGTGCCAGTATCTACCTGCTGGCCTTGCTGTTCTTGAGGGCCTGGTGGTGCTCAGAATGATAAGCTTTGCTTAGCCCTCTTGAGCTGCAAGTGGTGGAGAGCCAGTCCCAACTGGCTTAGCAAATGGGGACATGAACCCAAGCCTTTCAAAGGTTGATGCTGAGTGGGGAGCAAGGGGAAGCTGGGGTTTAAACCCGATAGGGCCCTGTCTGGTCCTCCTCTTTGTTGCTCCCCAGGGTGGCCTCCTTCTCCCCTGCTTCAGGCTGATTTCTCTGGGTGTGGGATGCCATGGCCTGCAGCAGCTTAGAGATTATGTCTCATAGTATCTCAGCCAGAACAGGAGAAGAGCCCCTCACTACCTGCTATAGCTACAAACTCCAGGGTGCTCTCCAACTGCGTCAGCCGGGACACCTGCCCACCCCTGGGCATGTCCCTGCAGCCAGCGTAGTCCTGTCTCTGGTCTGCCCAGGGTCATGGTGCTGAAGAATGAGAATGGGGCTGGGGAAGGCGCCATGAGTGCTGCAACCCAACTCTGGTTCTAGCCACAGCTGTGCTGGACCCTCAGCCCAGGCTCCGAGTCACCGGCTGCCAGGCCTCACGTAAAGCTCTGGCATCCTGCTGCCTTCTATCCCCAGGCATTCGAGATGTCATGTGGTCTTGGGCGTGCGTGGCCTGCAGTGTGGGAAATCAGTGTCACCTGAGGCACACTCCACCAATTTCGAAGGCGAAGCCCTGGAGAACTGCCTCTGTCCTTGCCTTTCAGGGATCAATTCTGGAAACTTGTATATACATCTTGGGACCAGAGCCCCCATTTCCCACAGCAGAGACCAGATGATATGCCCCAGGACCCCCTTCTGCATAAACCACCAGTACCCACAGTCTTCTTGAGCTCTGCTTCCCAGACCCAGCCACATCACAGAGAGGGTGCCTGGAGACTGTGCATGAGCTGCAGGCCATTTGAAAAGGGGGAGGGAGGCCTGTCTGCAGGACATGGGCCCCAGGTGTGGAACTTGTCCTCAGGGTCAGGATTCTGACCCTGGACAAGCCTCTCTGGTCCAGGGAGCAAGATGAGTGTCCACTCCCAGAACTTGGGGCCTTTGCATTTGTCCTTGCTGCCACATGATGAGCACCTACTGTATGCTGGGCACAATGCGAGGCCCTTTGCTTGCACTTGCCTAGTTGGGCGTCAGGGGATGGCCGGGCAGTTAAATGGAGTGTTTGGGTGACTATGCGTGGCTGAGCTGATTTGGGGCCTCACTCACCCCAGGCTCTTCTGCTGGCTTCCTCTCTTCCTGTGGCCTCAGCTCAAATATCCCCTCCTTACATAAGTCTTCCCTAATGTGACCACATCCCAAATGGCAACTCCATGATTGTGCAGTAGTTCTGATTTGCATAGTAGACACATTATTGTCTGCTTGCCTATTTGTCCACTCTCCATCTTTGTTTAGAATATACCCTTCATGAGCTGAAACAGTGCTGGGCCATAGCCAGCAACCAGTAGCTTCTGAGGGTTTGGAAGGAGGCAAGGTCCGTGATGGGAAGCACTCAGCCTGGGTGATGTGGTGCCCCTCCCAGCCCATCTCCTGTGCACCCCTCAGAACACAGCCTGTCCCTCCTCTCCTTCCCTCCCATCATTCTCTTGTTCAAAAGCCACTCGCTGAACGGGTTCTGAGGTCAGGATGCAAATCATCCAGGGCTCACTCCATCAGTTCAGGGAGGGACCAGAAGCACTATTGCAAGAGGTCTTCATCATACAGGGATTCAGTGAAGTGTCAGGATATAAAATCAATACACAGAAATCAGGTACATTTCTATACACCAACAACAAGACAGAAGAAAGAGAAATCAAGGAGTCTGTCCCATTCACCATTGCACCCCAACCATAAGATTCCTAGGAATGAATCTAACCAAAGAGGCAAAGAATCTGTACTCAAAACTATACAGTACTCATGAAAGAAATTGAGGAAGACACAAAGAAATGGAAAAATGTTCCATGCTCATGGATTGGAAGGATAAATATTGTAAAAATGTCTATACTACTAGAGCCATCTACACATTTAATGCCTGTCAAAATACCATCAACTTTTTTCAAAAAAATGGAGCAAATAATCCTAAAATTTATATGGAACCAGAAGAGACCCTGAATAGCCAGAGGAATGTTGAAGAAGAAAACCGAAGCTGGTGGCATCACAATTCTAGACTGTAAGTTCTATTACAAAGCTGTAATCACCAAGACAGTATGGTACTGGCACAAAAACAGACACATATATCGGTGGAACAGAATAGAGGGCCCATAAATGGACCCTCAACTCTTTGACAAAGCAGGAAAGAATGTCCAATGGAAATAAGACAGTTTCTTCAACAAATGGTGTAGGGAAAATTGGACAACCACATTCAGAAGAATGAAACTGGACTCAAACTGGACCTCAATGTGAGACAGGAATCCATCAAAATCCTTGAGGAGAACACAGGCAGTAACTTCTTTGACCTCAGCTGCAGCAACTTCTTCCTAGAAACAGTGCCAAAGGCAAGAGAAGCAAGGGCAAAAATGAACTATTGGGACTTCATCAAGATCAAAAACTTTTGCACAGCAAAGGAAACAGTCAACAAAACCAAAAGACAACTGACAGAATGGGAGATGATATTTGAAAATGACATATCAGATAAAGGTCTAGTATCCAAAATCTACAAAGAGGGAATCAAACTCAACACCCAAAGAACAAATAATCCAATCAAGAAATGGACAGAGGACCTGAACAGACATTTCTGCAAAGAAGACATTCAGATGGCCGAGAGACACATGAAAAAGTGCTTGAGCATCACTTGGCTTTAGGAAAAATACAAATCAAAACCACAGTGAGATACCACCTCACACCAGTCAGAATGGCTAAAATTAACAAGACAGGAAATGACAGGTGTTGGGGTGGATATGGAGAAAGGGGAATCCTCCTACACTATTGGTGGGAATCCAGGCTGGTATAGCCACTCTGGAAAACAGTATGGAGGTTCCTCAAAAAGTTGAAAATAGAGCTACCCTACGACCCAATTGCACTACAGGATATTTATCCCAAAGATACTAATGCAGTGATCTGAAGGGGAACGTGCACCGAAATGTTTATAGCAGGAATGTCCACAATAGCCAAACTATGGAAAGAGCCCAGATGTCCATCAACACATGAATGGATAAAGAAGATGTGGTATGTATATATATACAATGGAATATTAAGCAGCCATCAAAAATGAAATCTTGCCTTTTGCCATGATGTTGATGAAACTAGAGTATTATGCTGAGTGAAATAAGTCAATCAAAGAAAGTTATCATATGATCTCACTGATAGGAGGAATTTGAGAAACAAGACAGGATCATAGGAGAAGGGAGGGAAAAATGAAACAAGATGAAACCAGAGAGGGAGACAATCCATAAGAGACTCTTAATCTCAGGAAACAAACAGGGTTGCTGGAGGGGAGGGGTAGGAGGAATGGAGTGGCTGGGTTATGGACATTGGAGAGAGTATGTGTTATGGTGAGAGCTGTGAATTGTGTAAGAATGTTGAGTCACAGACCTGTACCCCTGAAACAAATAACACATTATATGTTAATTTTAAAAAGAGAGGGGTTCAAGGGGTGGGAAGCTCCAAACACTAGGGGTACACACAGGATCAGCAAAGGCTGCAGGGGGAGGGGACATTTGAGCTGGGACTTGAAGAATAAGTAGGGGCACCTGGGTGGCTCAGTGGGTTAAGCCTCTGCCTTTGGCTCAGGTCATGATCTCAGGGTCCTGGGATTGAGCCCCACATCGGGATCTCTGCTCAGCAGGGACCCTGCTTCCCCTCTCTGCCTACTTGTGATCTCTGCCTGTCAAATAAATAAATAAAATCTTTAAAAAAAAAAAGAATAAGTAGAAGTTTGTGGGAGGAAAGGGCAGAAAGGGGCTCCTCAAGGGGAGGGAAGAGCAGGTACAAGGCAAGAAGCGGTCCCACCTTTCAGAGTATCCATAGACAGCGAACAGTGACAACCCTGCCCGGTGGGCATTGACACCTCCATTTCACAAATGAGAAACTGTCTAAAAGCCAGGAATGAAGCTGGGCTGCGGGGGCTGTGCCTGTGTCTTATGCCTTTCCCCCAAAGAACCTGAGGGTCCTGGTAAAGAGGAAAAGGCTAGTGTCAACAGCCTGCTTCGGACAGAGGGTCTTCTTGTATCCTTCCGCTAAATGATACACAGCAAGCTCGGCTCAGCTCCCAGCTCTTCCAGAAAGCCATACAGACCACTCTGCCCACACACATGCTCCCTCTCTCCTTCCCTGTCTTCCCACCTTCCTTCTCGCTTCTCTCCTTCCCTCCTGCTCTCTCTCCTGATCACATGTTCTGAGCACCCTTCCTGCCTGGGCAGTGGGAACCCAGAGATGCATCAGACCCCACCCCTTCATCCAGGTGCTCCCAACCAGTAGGACAGATAGACATCAGGAAGTCAGCTGTGAAGCATTAAGACAATGGCTGTCGACTCATGCCAACTCTTGAGTATGGGCACTGGCTGCCTGGAGTGCCGGCCTGAGCAGAATCCAGGGGCTGAGTCCATCATTGATCAACAGTGATCTTGCCCTGGTTACGGGACAAAATGGGTGCCAGTATAGAGGTTCCGATGTATTTGCTGTGCCTGTGCAGGTAAAAGAAATCACAGGGGACTATGGAAGCACAGAAAGGCAGTGGGAACCTGGGCTTGCCTCCATGGTCTGTAACCCCACACTGAATGTACTTGCCAGTGAAGGCATGCTTCATGGGGAGGAGAATACATTCAGTTGGTGTCTAGTCCATGGCCAGTGCCGGACCAGCTGGCCTCCTTCAAAAACCGTAGTCATTTCTGCCAGGTACATGTTATGGCCTCTGTTCTACAGATTGGGAAGGAAAACGGGGCTGGGGGATGAAGTCACTCATTCCAGGTCACCCAGGGAAGCTCACAGAGGAGCCAATATCTGACCTGAGCTGTTCTTCTCTGGTGCCCAGCCCCTGCTGTCCGCCCGTGGTCATCATGTGTCCCTCCCTGTGTGGTTGACAGGTGAGAAGCCAGCAGGTAAGGAAGTGGCAAGTGAAAAATCCAAATCCAGGCTCAGTAGCTGGATCACTCATCAGTGACTGGACTTGGTTTCAGGCCAAGTGCACGTCTGGGGCATCCACAGATGCCTCTCAGCCTCCTTGCCCATGAACCGGATGCATGAGTCACACACCTCTCAGGTGTAGGACACCCCCACAGCACCTGGTACAGAACGGCCCAGTGAACCATGACTCCCCCTCCCCCACCAAGGCTTTGGCTCTTCCTGCCAGGAAGTGCTACTCCCCATGGCCTGAGGATCCTACAGCATCTGCTTCCCTTTTCCTGCTGCTCTTCCCCCAGCTCGTCCTACACCAGCCACTCCACTCATTTCCCTCCTGTTTCTTCTGTCTCAGGGCTTTTGCTCCTGCTGGATTATCCCTCCATCTGGATTGTTTTTGCCCTTGGATATCTTCAAGACTCAGTCCCTCATTTCTTCAAGACTTTGCTGAAATGTCACCTCCTCGGTGAGGCCAGCCAGGATCCCACTGCTTGCAATTACAATCATCCTCTCCCCCACCCCTCCCCCCACCCACGCCAACTCCTCTTCCTGTTTACTCAGCTTTGCTTTTTCTTCTTCACATAAGATATAATTTGCTTGTTAATCACGACCATTCTTTAGTGTCTCCCCACACCCATTCCAAAGGTCAGCTTCACAAGGTGACAGCGGGCACGGGAAGGTGGAGGAACAGACTTCTGTCTTATTCACTCTTGAACCCCAGCAGGCTACGCAGCAGGCATCAGTATGTGTTTGCACATGAATGGTGTTGTCCAGAGGTGGGAGCCATTTGTGATGTAAAATAAGGACAATTAATCCTGACCATCAGGATTACACAGTTTATACATTTTGTATACTAGCAGCGCTGTGTTAGAAACCTGACACGTACTAAATCGATTTACTGCAAAATCAAAGATAAATTCATGCTGGTGCCTTTCTGAAGGAGAAGCCCATGTCAGCCAGCTGGCTCTCCACGCCGGCAGCCTGCAGTTGAATACCCCCGTGAAGGATTGCAAACACGGAGGGGTGGATACCCTTGGCTTCGCCCTAATTGCTTCTTACGGTATCCAGTCCTCTGGGTGGCATTTAACCCCCCCGCCAGCCCCCCAGTCCGATGAATGGTTTTCCCTTTCTGTCAACTCTTGGGTTGGGAGCCCTGGCTTTAAAATCACACTCGCCTCCGTGTACTGTTACCTAGCAACAGCCATAAATCACCAGAACATGCTGGAATGTTAGAGCAAACCTCCCTGGCTATTAGAGGCTTTGGCCTTTTTCAATCCAGACATGTTCATTTGCCCCCTTGCCCCACCTGCACCTGCCTTTCTGCAACCTGGCTTCATAGAGCACCTGGGTTTGTACATTTTTAAGCTACCTTACGGCCTGTCTGATTTTTCAGCATGAGTCTCTTGGGCTTTTTCAGCACTCTGGCCTAGCCACCCACCCTAAGAGCCTCCATTTCAACCCTACACCCAGGGGACCTGGGTTGGCCCTGCAGAGGGTCCGGATCGAAAGGGGACCCAGTCCTTCCCGCAGGTCCCCCAATAACCCACCGTAGTGAGTCGATAAGGGTGGGTCAATAAGGATGTGAAGGCCCCTTCTGGGTACTCTGACATTGGAACCCATCCTGCATTGACACTCATCTGTGCAATCTGTCAGTCATTCAGCAAACAGCTACTGAGCACTTCCTTCCTGTGCCCAGGACCTGCCGGCAGAGAGGACTAAGACCTGGGCTCTGCTCTCAAAGAGTTTTCATTCCACTGGGGAGGAGCTGGCTGGAACACAGCAACACAAAAGCAACAGGATTCCCCAGAGGAGGGCCACCCAGGCTGGACTCCATGCAGAAGGTTGGACTACAAGAGGCAGCAAGACAAACACCGTCCCGAATTCAAGATGCTCACGGTTCACAGTGGTCAGCAAGCACATGGGGAGGGGAGGGGCAGGGCGGGCTAGAGAAGGGCCCCAGGAACCCGAACGCCTCCTGAGAGGCCTCCACGGAGGAGGCGTCCCCTGTGCCGAGTCTGAAGGAGTGGAGGTGTGCGCTGGGGTTCCAGGAACAGGAAATGGAGGTGCTCAGCACACCTGGCCCCTTCCTGACTACCCACCATCCAGTGGGGCTGGAAGCCGAGAGCTGAACTTGGAGTGCAGACATGAACCAAAGAGCTGAGTGCCCAGCTCATTCATAAACTTCTCTCTGGCTGCTGTATATATAGGCTGTCATGGGGATGAGGCCAGAGCTGGTACAACCGCACACACCAAGGTGGTGGTGGCCTGGCCTGGGCCGTGCTTCCTGGAGGAGGGCCGTGCTTCAGGAGACAATGAGCATCTCCGAAGGGGCTGGATAGGCTCAGGGGCCAAGTGAGTATGGTGTCGAAGGAAGAGGAAGGGAGAGAGCAGCCTGTTGTTCACGTGACAGGAGAAGCTGTCCATAGAGACAAGCAAGTGCAGA
This sequence comes from Taxidea taxus jeffersonii, assembly GCA_003697995.1. Taxonomy (NCBI): domain Eukaryota; kingdom Metazoa; phylum Chordata; class Mammalia; order Carnivora; family Mustelidae; genus Taxidea; species Taxidea taxus. The sequence continues at coordinate 22,554 of RCUC01143139.1, read as the reverse complement.
AGAGCCCTGCCAATGGCACCTGGTTAGTGCCACAAATGCCACCCCAACCAGTGAGCAAACAGGGCTCGGGGACACGGCAGCCATGGGGGAAGGGGGCTGAGAGGTGGCTGGTCCTAGGGGGCTGAGAAGAGTCCTTACTCATCCCCCAAGTCCTCCCAGGGAGGGGGCAGGCACAGGGTCTGGTCTGAGCTCACTGCAGGCTCCGGAAGTGACTCAGAAGGAAAGCAATGCTGAGTCGGGATGAGAGAGGAGTGGGAACACCTTCTCTGCCTGGAAAATGGAGCTGACAGGTCCCTGAGTCCTCATCCCAGGGCTTGTGGTGACTGTCAGCTCAAGCTGACACAGCATTGCTGTCTAGGAGGGAGGGAAGGGTCAGACGCTCGCTTTCCCAGCTATGTCCTGCTGGATAACTTCCACATGGTACGTTACTTTCCTGGAGCTGCCATAACAGATTGCCACCAACTTGGTGGCTTAAAACCACAGAAATCTGTTGTCTTACCATTCTGGAAGCCAGAAGTCCAAAATGAGTCTTACAGGGCTGACACCAAGGAGTTAGTAGGCTCATACCTTCCAGAGGATTTAGGGGCAAATCCATTCCATGCCTGTGCTGGTTTTTGATAGCTGCTGGCAATCTTTGGCATCCCTTGGTTGGTAGACACATTTCTGACCCCTCGTCTATATCCATCCAGTCTCCTTTCTCTTATGAGGACACCGTCATTGGATCTGCAGCCCACCCTATATCCAGGACAATCTCTCATCCTGAGATCCTTCAATTTAATGACATCGGCAGAGACCCAATTTCCGAACAAGGTCACACTCACTGGTACTGGGGTTAGGACTTGACACATCATTCTGGGAAACCAAATTCCACCCACTACATGTGAAAAGAAAATTCTAACTTCATACACATTCATAGCATGGAAAGAATCTGATCAAAGATAATCCTATGTGGTCACCAGCCAGACAAGGCCTTTGAGAAGGGATTCTCTGAGAACAGATCTTTGAAATAGGTACAAGACAGGCTTTCCTTAAACATCCTTCCTTTCATTTTCACTGAGAAAACTCACCTATTACACATACGTGATGAAGGATTGTAGGAAGGAGCATTTTAGGGGTAGAAAAAGCAAGTTGAGGTGGAAATACAGTTTGTTCAGATGGGCATTCCTTGAGCACCTCTGTGCATTAGCCCCAGTATTGGATGCTGGACAGGTGTGATGGAGTCAGGGCCAGGTGTGGGGGGCAGGTTGGGAGACTGGGGGGAACAACAAGTAAGTCTTACACTGTTGGTGGGAATGCAAGCTGGTGCAGCCACTTTGGAAAACAGTGTGGAGATTCCTTAAGAAATTAAAAATAGAGCTTCCCTATGACCCTGCAATTCCACTACTGGGTATTTATCCCAAAGATACAGATGTAGTGAAAAGAAGGCCATCCGTACCCCAATGTTCATAGCAACAATGGCCACAGTCACCAGACTGTGGAAAGAACCAAGATGCCCTCCAACAGACAAATGGATAAAGAAGATATGGTCCATATATACAATGGAATATTATGCCTCCATCAAAAAGGATGAATACCCAACTTTTGCATCAACATGGATGGGTCTGGAGGAGATTATTCTGACTGAAATAAGTCAAGCAGAGAGAGTTAATTATCACATGGTTTCACTTACTTGTGGAACATAAGGAATAACACAGAGGATATTGAGAGAAGGAAAGGAGAAGGGAGTTGGGGGAACTTGGAAGAGGAGACTAACCATGAGACACGGTAGACTCTGAGAAACAAACTGAGGGTTTTGGAGGGGCGGGATGTGGGGGTTGGGTGAGCCCGGTGGTGGGTATTAAGGAGGGCACATATTGCATGGAGCACTGGGTATGGTGCATAAACAATGAATCTTGGAACACTGAAAAAATAAAGTTTTTAAAAAATTAAAAAAAAAAACAAGTAAGAGCAACACAGAACATGAGGATAATTGAACCAGAAGAAAACCCACCTAGCTCTTCTAATAAAGGCCATGATGCTTGAGCTAAGTCAACAACCAAGCAGGACTTACACAGGCAAAGGGGGAAGAGGGCTCCCCAGAGAAATGAAAGACAAGAGGACAAAGAGCTGAGTGTGTCCATGGATGGAGAAATAGGAATATAGTAGCTAGTTACTTGTTTTTAGAAGAAGAATGGACTTGAGAGGAGGAAGAGGTGTTAGAGGGAGAGAGGAACTCCCCCCTCAGGAACAAGACCTATCGTAAAGTTCTAATACTTCAAGTAGTATAACATTGGTTAGCAGAGCAGAACACATACATAAGGAAACTGGTGTAACGTGGAAAGGACGTATTGGTTAGACCAGTGAGAAGGGGTAGACCATTCGCTAAAGGGTCCTGGAGGAGTTGTTCTCCCTTTGGAAAAAGAACTTCATTTAGATCCCTACCTCGAACCCTACACAAAAATCAGTTCTAAGTAAATTCGAGATTTAAATGGGAAAGGCAAAACTTGAAAACATGTATAAGACATTGTAGAAGACTATCCTTATGACCCTGGGGTGGGATAGGATTTCTGAAACAAGTTGAAAAGAGGAAGACCTTTTACTACAGTCAATCACAAACTTAAGACACCAAAAACAGGGTGAAAAACCAAGCCACACATAAGAAAGATGTACTTGCTACCCAGGATGTGAACAATTGATTAATATGAGAAATGCACAAAGAGCTTCTGAATGTCAACAGGAAGCTAAAGAACCCAATACAAGGGTTTACAAATACCAGCACAAGTATCTCATAGATCAGGTCATGAGAAGCTCTGGGAAACATATGAGAAGATTGCCAGGGAAATAGGAATCAAAAATCACACGAAAGACGGTACCCTCCCGGATTGGCAAAATTTAGAAAGTGTATGGACGTGGACAGTCGGCGAGGTCTCGGGCCACTGAGGGATGGTGAACTGGTACCAAGGATTTGGAGCACAAGTTGTCAGGATGAAGGAAAGCTGATGTTTACATACCCCAAGCTCAGCAATTTCTAGTGAGCACCTGGAGAAACTCTTCCAGCCGCCGCTCAGAGATGTACAGTCATGGCCATGGCTCATCGTCCTACGAACAAAGGAAGGGCAACAACCCAAATGTGCCCTCACACTTGGTTACGGGTAACTGCCAGCACGTCCACGGTGGGAAACAGGGCACAGCGGTAAAAATGAATGCAAAGTACACGCATCGACACACACGCGCAGCGAGAAAAGCCAGGTCCTCAAAAAACGCACAAACAACATTCTATTTATATAAAGTTCAAAAGCCGTGCTCACTGTGCTAGATGGTTTTGGGCTGAAACAAGGTGATGACACACATAACAGTCAGGAAAGTGGCCACTCTGCAGACAGGGAGGTGGAGGGTCAGGGCTGGGATGGGCAGGGGGACAGAATAACATGCCAGGCGCTTGGCATAGAGTTCCCAAATGTTATCATGCTCTGTAATTGGCACAGCCTCTCTCTTATATTCTTCCATATGTATCAAAGCTCTCATAAGGTCACATCTAGAAAAATAGAGACGTCAGGGGCCAAGCACTCAAAAAAAGCGAGAGATGGAATGGACGCAGCAGGTGTGCTGCGGAATAACGAGGGACAGCAGTTGGCCAAGGGGACTGCCAGAGGTGACACCTGGAGGTGGGGGAGCTGACATTGTCCAGAGCCGGGGCGGGGGGGCTGGGCAGGAGGGGCAGCAAGTGAGCCACCGTGAGCAGCCTGTTCCCCAACCCGTGCGGCGAGCGCCCTGCTGAGCCCGAGGAGCTGCCAGGCTATGTGAGGGCCCTGTGGGGACACAGAGTGGCTCAAACAGCCTGCCACAGAGACCACATGTCTTCCCTGAACCTTCTCTGGGTTATCCTTGTCACCTCCTCATGTTTCTGAGTGAGGCTGATATTGAACTGGTGTCCCCAAATCTATATCCTGTGACGTGGCTGGTCTTTTAGATAATAATAAAGTAACTGTGACAATCCCACTCTGTCTGTTTATCTATCTCTGTCCCTGTCGCTGTCTCTCTCTGTCTCTCCCTGAATGTTGAGGGCACAGCGGGCCACCCAGATGCCCAGGTGGTGATGGAAAGCAGCACATGCAGATGGTGCGGGAGGCGACGGGCAGGGGAACACAGGGGTCGCTCCTACTTTCAGACTCTCCCACAAGACCCTGGACCGTCCGAAGAGCTATTGTTCAGAGCTCCATGACCTGTGTTGAGAGGCTGGAACAACAAACAAACAAAAACCCAGACAAACAAACAAAAAATCCCAACCATGAGCTGCTTGGGGGAAGGACTCATTCATTCTTAAATCCTCCAAAGCTCCTGACTCAGGATAACTGAAGGAATGAAATAGGTGTGAAGTCTACTTAGAGCGATCCAGAGCCCTTCTCTGCTGCCTGTGGGCTCCACCTTGCACTCCAGCCTCAGGGTCCCATCCTTCTCTGTGTCTGCCACATCAGCCTTCTCCCAATGCCTCTGACACCCAAGCACAGTCCCACCCCAGGGCCTTGGCATGTGCCGTTCCCTCTGCCTGGAAACTCCTACCAGCTTACCTGCACCACTCCCTCCCTGACTCATTCATGTCTCTGCTCCAGGTCACCTCCTCTGACCACTCTATGGCAGGTGTCACCAACACTGCCCTCGCCCCTGCCAGTCTCTTCCCCTTCCAGGCTTTCTCTTCCTTCATGGTCCTTCCGTCTGCCCTTGGTCATTATGGCGAGGATCGGCTGTCTCCTGCCCCTGGACATGTGCTTCACAGAGGAGGAAACTTCTGGCTTTCCCCATTGTATCCTCAGGCTGGAAGCAGACGTAGGCACACGTGACCCTTGATCAATGTTTAAGCCCTGGATCATAGCTGCAGCAATGAAGGTTGTCTGTGGTTTCTGTTCAGAGAAGAATGAAGTGGGGAAAATGGGGGTCACCCGGCCCCATCAACCTCATGCATCCAGGACAGTTGGCCTGGGACTGCCCATTTCCTGGAAGGGCCCATTCCTCCAGGGACACTCACCTGGCCCAGCCTCCCCCAGGAGGGGCCCCGAGTTCATGTCAAGGCTCTGGGTGACCAGGTTGGTCATCTGATGTGAGTCCTGGGGTGAGTTGGGGGCCTAACCCCATGTCCAGACTGGAGCCATGTCCAGGGCCCTGCATGGCCCATGCCCTCTAGGCACCCAGGGTTGGTGGTTCAAAAGCGTGACATGGGGACAAACTGCTCTGATCTGAGGGTGATCTGAAATCCTGGAGGGACCCGGGGGAGCTGGGTGCTCATGGCAATAAATGCTGACATGCGAGGAACGGCCACATCAACAGAGGCAGCCCCGAGGGCGTCACACCTGCTACCTGGTCTGCCACAGCCCAGACCGACTGAGATGCTGACGTGGAGCACCGGGACCTTTACAACTCTGGGAGAAGTAAGGGTGATCCAAAGCTTCCCTTAAGATGGAAGCACGAGCCATAAATTATTCAGGGATCTGGATGCTGTTTTTGGGCAAATGGAAGCCCCACTCTGCTTTCACTTGCCCAGTGCCCACGATGCTGCTCTTGGATTCTGACGCATCAACCCAGCTGCTACCGTAAAATGTACACCGTGTTTCTGGAACAAAGCGATTTCCCACTGGGTCTTTGAGCTGCAGGTGAGGAGCTGGAATCTGAGCCTGGTTCCGTCAGGCACAGGCTGAAGGACACCCTCAGTGTCAGCAGGACCTACTCTTGGATGAGCAGGGGCAAGTCAGCTGGGTTCCCCCGAGGATCACATGTAGGTCAGTGACGTGAACCCTCATGACTTTCATTCATTCATTCATTCATTCAGTATGTGGCTCTCCCTGGACACTGTGCTGGTCTCTAGACAGAGACCCATGGGGGAAAGAAATGTGGTCCTGGCCATCACAAAGGAGGCTGGTTCTAGGCCCATTTCACAGATGAAGAAGCTGAGGCTTAGGGTGCCCCAGGGGGCTGTGGTGTTGTTCCTCCCCACCTCACTGGGTAAGGACAGATGGGACAACAGGTGTGCTTCCTCATGAGAATGAACATTGCCTCTGCAAGAGCTTCTCAGCTCTGGAACAAGTGAACCATGGGCAAGCTGAGCCTGAAACCTGAAGCCCCAGGTGCTTCCATATGGAAGGGGATCCTCTGGGGACACTGGTAAGAGAAACAGCAGGTCCCTCTCTGAGCTGTGAGGCAGGGCCAGGCTGCAGGGAGGCATATACACAGGCTCAGGGTCTGAAGGAGGGAGGTCTGAGGCTCAGCCTGGGCTGGTCAGTTACTGTCCCCTCCTCTCCTGTCCTGTCCTGCTTCCCTCCTGCTCTCCCCTCTTCCCGTCTGCCTTCCTTCTGCCTACTCCTTTCCCTTCTCCCGAACATCCTTCCTGTCACTCCACAGAAATTTTGAGTCCCTCCATGCCTGCCGGAACTTGCACTGAGCTGGAGTTTCTTCCCGTGGAGGACAGAGACAGTGTAGAAGCAAATAAGAAATTAGATTATTTCCAGATCCTCTGGAGAAACCTGGGCAGAGAACAGGATAGAGTAACTTGGCCTCTTCCTATTCCCATCCCTCCAGCAAGGGTCTATTACCACTTTTCTGGATCAATATCCAGCATTTAATTCAACAGCACTCATGCTTCCCATCACTCGGGCCAAAAATCCTTGCATTTGTCCTGGAAGCCTCTCTGTCTCTCACCTGCATCTCATGTGCTGGCAAATCCTAACGGTTCTGCCCAAAAAGTATATCCCAGGGCCAGCTGTGTCAGCCACCTTGTCTGCTATCACCGAGCTGGCGCCAACCTTGTCTGGGGGTCCCATGAGCATCCTCGCTGGCACCCCATGTCTCTGTCCTTTCCCACACGCGGCCCAATGGCTCTCCCCTCCGAGGCTCACAGCTTCCTGACCCGCCTGGCAGTCACCCCCAGTACTCCCTGCACCTCATCGCCTCCTGCCATCCTCACCACTCCAGCCAGCCAGTATCTCAGGGCCATCGAAGCTGCTGTTCCCTCCCCTGGGACGCTCTTCCCCTCCATCTCCACACAGCTGGGGTTGCAGCTCGTCTGAAGGCCTGGCTGCACTGCAGACTTAGGATGGCTCTGTCACACAGCTGGTGCTCAATGCTGGCTGTCAGCTGGAAGTCCAGCTGGGGCAGGTGACAAGGATACCTATGTGGGGCTTCTCCATGTGGCTTGGACTCTCCCATCATGACAGCTGTCTTCCCCCCGGCCACTCAACTCAAGAGTGAACTCAACAGACCCAGACAGAAGCTATGTGGTTCTTGTGATGCAGACATGGGAGTCCTAGAGGTCCCTTCCACTGCATTGTCCTGATGAAACAAGACACTCAGGCCTCCCAGAGTCCAGGAGAGGGGATGCGAGGAGTGGCCCCACATCCAGGGAGAGAAGCAGTTAATGGTGGCCACCATGGAGACCCTACTACAGGCAGGAAAGAGCTGAAAGTCAAGGACAGGATGGGAGCTGGGGTTCCCGGCATGCAATGAATAGGGTGACAATGCTGGCCCAGCAAGCCTAGGGGGATCACCAGTTCCTCCCATTCTGGGTGTGTGGGGTTTCAGACACCTGACACAGACGTCTGAGGCAAGGGATCTGCACGAAGACAGAAGCAAGGGAGCTGGGGGACAAGACCAGCCTTGGTTTCTTGCCTGTAATAGAAGGGGCTTGGCCCAGGTGCACACCTCAGTCGTCCAGCCCTCCTAACAGCCGAGGAATGTTCTGGAATTTTGTTTATCCATGCACAGCTGACAGACAGGCGTGCGTTTCCCCAGGCCATCCCTGCAGTGCCCCGCTGGCCACTGGGGAGGCCCTGTTTTCTCCAAGTCTTTACATCTCCTGTTACTCTCGCCACCTGATTGGACATGGAGGCTTGCGCTGCAATCGTGATTTGCATTTCCTTGATGGCCGCCCGTGTCCAGCAACTTCTTGTGTTCTCGTTGACCATTTGTGGGTCTTCTTTGGAAGAATATCTATTCAAGTCCTCTGTCCCTTCTCTTTTAAAAGAGTGTGCTTATTTGACAGAGATATTGGGAAAGGGAATACAAGCAGGGGGAACAGGAGAGGGAGAAGCAGGCTTCCCACTGAGAAGGGAGCCCGATGCGGGGCTCGATCCCAGTACCCTGGGATCATTACCTGAGCCAAAGGCAGACACTTAACAATGGAGCCACCCAGGTGCCCCTCCTTTTCCATTTTTAAGTCAGATTGTTTGAATAGAGGTGTTCTTATCAACTGCTTTTACGCATGAAGAAAATGAGGCTGGGAAGGGGTGCTTGCCCCCAGGCACACAGCAAGGAGAAATGCGGTGACTGAGACCCAGTGGCCTGTGCCTTTACCCTCAAACACAGGGAGCTGGTGGTGGGGCAGGGGGTTCCTGTCCTGGGAAGGATCCCGCTTGCCTGGGGGGTATATCTGTGACCCCTGCCCCCTGAGAGCATCCCTAGGAAAGGTGGCTGGGTGGTCCATGGACCACACTTCCAAAAACACTGCTTAGGAAGCCAGTAGGAATTGTCAGCAGACATCCCCTGTTTTCACATCTCTGTCTCCTTCCTGCAAGGCAGCGAAGCTGGCTCAGCAGATGTTAGCCAAGAGGCACTGGGCCAAGTAGAGAAGAGCTTGGTGTGAGTGGGGGGGTTGCCTGCTGACACCCCATGATGGCCAATCCCCCAGTGACCTCCTTGTGGCATCAAAACACGGGCACCCAGCAGCCACCTGCTCCCTCCATCCACCGCGGAGCCATGGTTGAGCTCCCACTGCTGGCCTCCAGGCCTACATTTGTGCAGAGCTTGGTGCTCTGTCTGTCCCCCTAAGTGAGCCTGTCCACACCCAGGGCCCACCCACATCCAGGGACTTGGGGGCAGGAGTGGCTGCAGGGATGGGAGGGGCAGCTGGGAGGAGCTCTGGAGGCAGAAGTGTGAGGGCTTTGGAGTCACACCTGGGTTCTTTTTACACCTGCTCCAAATATTGGCTGCAGAATCTACGTCAAACTGCCGACTTCCTGGTTCGGTGTCAGGGATGGGGAGAGCCCCACTGAGACTGGGGTGGTGTCGACTGTGAATAACTACAGAAAGACTTTGACCTTCCTGGGCACTTCTGTGTTGGGTCCAGCCCCAGCCTCGTAACCGGCTAGGCTTAGCACCGGGACTCAGTGGGAGGTACATGGAGCACGAGGGAGCTTCAGATGGGACCGGGGAGAGACAGGCTGGCGCCAAGCACCACGGAGACACACTGGGAAAGGCTCAGAAATAATGACTTTGGTCTCAGAGCTCACTAGCCCCACTTGTGTTGAGTCCCCCACTGGTTGGCTCAGGGACCTCGTTGCCTTGTCAGGAAGGACAGAACCCAGTGAGAGCAAAGCCACACGGTGGTAGCTGGCTGGCTCAGGAGGCCAATGGACCTGGATGCAACCGGGCTGTTCTCGAACTATGCCCTGTGCCTAAGTTTCTCTGTTTGTAATATAATGACAGCAGTACCCCTACCTCATGGATAGCTCTTGGCATATGCTGTAGGTGCTCAGTAAGTGCTGGGGTAGGGCAGGCGAAGGGGGTGGCGGGAGAGCAGCCCTATGCCATGCAGGGGCCCCCAGGAGTCTGTACAGCGACCCAGGTCTGTTTTCAGAGCTTCCCACCTGCTAAGTCACATCACTCAGAAGAGTCTGAATGCCAAGGCGAGATACAGCTTCCAAAGATAAAACCAGCCAGCTCCCGCAGCCCCTGCAGGGCATACAGGAGGGTGAAGGGAAGCCACATGGGCCGGCTCCTCCATGGACCTCTGGGAGGGGCCATCCTGTGTGATGTTCCTTGTCAGACCTTTGAGAGGGGCTCGATGAAGGGTACCCACTTCTAAACCACCCCAGTGATCACTCAATGAAGGTAGATGGGGTGTATTCACTTGCTCAGGGTCAACATAGTAAGGCAGCCCAGGCAGGGGCTCACACAGAGGACATTAATTCTCTCCTGTTCTGGAGGCTGGAAGCGCAAGACCAAGGTGAGGGTAGGTTGGTTCCCTCCGAGGCCTCTCTCCTTGTTGTGTAGATGACTGTCTTCTCCTTGTGTCCTCACGCGGTCATCCCTCTGTGCCTGTCTATGTCCTGATCTCCTCTTTTTATAAGGACCCCCATCAGATCGCATTGGAACCCACCCTAACAATCTCATGTTACCTTAATTACATCTTTCAAGACCCAATCTCTAAATACAGCTGCATTCTGAGATGCTGGGGTTAGGAGTTCCACGTATGGGTTGGGAGGACACACCTCAGCCCATCACCGTGGGGAGCTAAACAGCACCTCCCTAAACAACATGATATTGAAGAACATGGCTCAGGTGTTTGGCAGCAATGGGACCAGTATTCTGAACCCTAGAATCAAACTCACCCACCTTGTCATGCACAGTGCCTCCACTGTGCGCAGACAGAACCCTGGCTGTCCGTCTTGGGCCCCAGAACAGTGGAACTAAATGCAGCCTTCCTCTGGTAAAGGAGATGATCAGAGCAGGAGTTGTTGTTCATTGTTATCCCTCCTGGGGACAGGTGGCAGGGCAGGGAGAAGCCACATCTTCACTCATATGGACAGAAACCTCAGGAGGCCCTCACTGCATGGTCAGTAGGACCCAGAAGTTCCTATGTACCTGGATGAGGTGTGTACTGAGCTGACCAGTGAGAAGCTAGAGGCCCAGGGTTAGAAGCTTACAGGGGGAAACAGTGGAGGGGACCACTGCAAGGGCAGTGACCCACAAGATACCCTACAAGATGAGGGACATTCCGGCACACACAGCAGACACCAGAGCAGGTCACCAAGAATAAGGTTACCTGAAGGAGGTTAAGGACAGGAACAACTCCATGAAAGACCCCTGCTTCCTCCTTAACCTTTAAAAGGTTTATCCATTCCAGCACCAAGGGGCTCAGGGGTCATCCAGGGGTAGTAAGAAAGAAACTCAGCCACTCCACCAAGGTCCCTGACTCTTACCACCTTTCCACTTGGCCAAGCTTAGTGGGCAGCCATTGTCCTCATGTGTTTAGCCTCATGGTGACAAAATGGCTGCTACATCTCTGTGCTCCTATCTCTGTTACATGCAAGAAGGAAGAAGGGACAAAGGGCCTGGGGTTAGTCCATTTTAAAAAACCTTTCTGGAAGACTCTTCCCCACCCCCCAGTAATCTTCACCTTTGTCTCATCCTAGCTGCAAAGAATTCTGGGCAGTTTTTTAGGCATCCCAAACAAAGTTAGGGTTCTTTGAGTAAGGAAGAACAGGAGGAGGGATATGGGTAAAAACTAGAGATTGTGCTGCAGGTTTTATGATGACATTATACTTGTTAGAGCAAGCAAAGAGTCACTACCAATTAGGTTAGGTGATGTGAATAGGCTGTGTGAATATTCCCCTGCTAGTTGAGTACAACCTACTACGTGTGAGGAGACACAGACAAGGGGCAGACCCCTCAGGAGCTGTCCTGCGAAGACTCCTGTGGTGCACATGTTCGGAGCTGGGTGTTCTATTAGCGTGTTCAAAGCACGTGGGCACTAGGCTCTGAGTCAGGCTGACTTGGGGCCTACATAGCTCTGCCATCAATGCTGTGTGGTCTCCAGGCAGTCACATAACCGTTCTGAGCCTTCCTTTCCAAGCTTGGTGCATTTCAGACTCTGCTCAGTGTCAGAGCTGAATTTGCTCCTCACTTGAGCTTTGCCCCATCAGCACAAGGAGGTTTGCAAACCCCGGAGGTTCCCATGGTAATAAGATACAGGCATTTCCGGAGGACTGGCTAGGAGCTGGGCACATTCTAAAATCTTTGCATTTTCTCAGCCAGCTCCCCCAAATCCCTACAAGACAGGCACTGTCATTACTCCCATTTTTAAAAAGCAAGGGAATGGAAGCCCAAGGAAGGCATGTAACTTGCCCGGCATCTTCAGCCTGTATGGGGAGAAGGAGGGATTTTGACCATAGCCTGTGATCTCCAGCTCTCTTCTGCCTCCCGTGAGAGATAGTAATAGCATCTAATATTTGAGTGAGATTTCAGGCTTCCAAATTGACCTTGTGGGCTTCTATTTTTTTTTAACTTTATTTTTTCAGTGTCCCAAGATTCATTGTTTATGCACCACACCCAGTGCTCCATGCGATATATGTCCTCCTTAATACCCACCACCAGGCTCACCCATCCCCCCACCCCTCGCCCCTCCAAAACCCTCAGTTTGTGGGCTTCTTTTTATTTAAACTTGGGCTTTTCCAAACAACCTTCTAACATGGGCTCATCCTCCCCATTTCACAGATGAAGAAACTGAGTCTGGGTGAGATCAACATGGTTGTCGGAGGAAGGCAGCAGAGCATTGTGCAGAGGGTATGGAATGGGGTATACTTGGATTTCTCTTGCCAGCCATGGGTCATTGAGAAATGCACTTGCCTCGGGGTGCTTGGGTGGCTCAGTCAGTTAAGCATCCAGCTCTTGGTTTGGACTCAGGTCATGATCTCAGGGTCCTGGGATCGAGCCCTATGTCAGGCTCTGTGCTCTGCTTAAGATCCTCTCTCTCGGGGCGCCTGGGTGGCTCAGTCGTTAAGCGTCTGCCTTCGGCTCGGGTCATGATCCCAGGGTCCTGGGATTGAGCCCCGCATCGGGCTCCCTGCTTGGTGGGAAGCCTGCTTCTGACTTTCCCACTCCTCCTGCCTGTGTTCCCTCTCTCACTGTGTCTCTCCCTGTCAAATAAATAAAATCTTAAAAAAAAAAAAAAAAGATCCTCTCTCTCCCTCTGCCTTTCCCCCTCTCTGGCTCTCTCTAAATAAATGGATAAAGTCTTCAAAAAATGTACCCTTCGTGCCTCAGTTTCTTCGTGTGCACAAGACAGAATAATGCCAGGCTTGAGGGTTGCAGGAAGGAATAGGTGACCCACTGGAGGTAGGCTTGGAGGTTCCCTGGCATGTCATGGGCCTTCCCAATGTGGGAGCAGCACCCCCAGTCCACAGGCTCCAATTCCAGTGCTTTCCCGTGCCCAGCGCCCCTGCATCCTGCTGCAGCCTGAAGTGCAGGTGAAGGACCCCACTGGCAGAGGAGGGTGTGTGCCGTCAGGCCTGAATCATGAAGCTCAGCCAAGTGTCCAGCTAGAGTCTCACTGCCAAGTTTCACTCATCTGGGACTGTGCTTTGCCCTCTGGTCTTGAACATCCTCTCCCCTACATATGACTGCATTTATCACCTTGGCAGGGCTGCGGTGGGTGTGGGACAGAAACCACTCTACTCAGCACAGCGCCTGAGAGACCCTGTGCAGAGGAGGGTGGGCGGCGAGACGCTCGGGGACAGAACTGCTCTTTCAGTGGGATGGAGATGATGCCAGTCCCCACAGGCATGCTGACCATGGTCAGAGGGCTGCTGGGGCCTCACTGGTCCCCAGGGACTCTCACCTCAGTGATCTCATCTGTGGAATAGGCACTTATGCCTCCTTTGTATGCCTGACTCCTGATAAGAGCGCTGCATTGCTTTCTGTGGCTGTCCCAACAAAGCCCCGCCACCCGGGTGCCCACAGAGAGCAGGACTCCAACAACTCTGCACACAGGTCATGTTTGCAGGTTTTGGGGGTGAGGCAAGGACATGTCTTTTTGGAAGACCATTCTTCACTCTGCCGCCGGTTCTGATTGCTGCCACCAGACTTCCTAGCTGACTTGAAGTCCTGCAGCAGTCCTGAGCCTCAAAGCCTTGGAGACCTGTCTTGTTTGTACCCCATTCTCTTCCACCACCCCCTGAGCCTTGGGAAAGGGCTGAAGGGGGCATCTGCAGGGGCATCTGTGCTCAGCTAGAGCTACAGGTGCAGTGGGACACCCAGAGGAAGGCCGGGCTAGAGAGAGTTAGGTGTGGCAGAGCCAGCCCTGCAGGGGCTAGGGCTGACAGGAGGTCCCAGCATGGGTGGGGGGGCGGTCTGAGGGCAGGAGCAAGGGCTGGTCTGATGAGGGTCTTCCCCCTGCACTTCCATCCAACTGCTCCCAGTGAGAGGTGGGGGTCCCTGGAGGGGGGGGAGCCACTGCATTGGAGCTGGGAACAGGGGAGGCCTTGGGGCATGTCTTGAGATAGAGGTGAAGGGTCTAGTGCAGGGCGGGGAAGAAGAGGTGAGGTGGAATGCTAGGGTCTGGGTGAGTGAGCAGTGCAGATGCCCTCTGTGGGGACAGGGGAGGGAAGAGTCGGGGAGGCCCAGGTTTGGGGAGGGACTATTTGCTGTTCTGGACAGGTTACGTCTAGGTTCCTGCCTGATACACCTGTTGGATGCAGGTGTTGGCTAGATGGGAGCGGAATATGAGGAGGACAGTACATAACCTCTCCTCCCAGATTTGGAGCCAATTAACTTACAAGAGAGGCAGAAGGGACATCAAAATACCAGTCTTGTTACCAAGAAAGCTGATAATGGACAGTATAGCTTGCATCTGAGGATGAGGGGCTCCCCAGGCTGAGTCCCAGGATCTGCCAGACCCACCCCAAGCCCAGGCAGCCCTGGTGATCGTTGGCTTCATGTGGTCAGGGAGGAGCAAGGCTCAGCCCCCTCAGAAGTGTGGGAGCTGTGGGTGGGGCCCTGGGGCCCCTACCGCTGGGCTTCCAAACCCATACGTTCCCCGGTCCCCGCCTCATCCTCAAGTCTGAGCTTATCACTGCAGAAACTCTGAATGAAAGAAAGGAGGAGCATATGGAGAAGGATACATTTCTGCAGGAGGACTTTCCAGAGAACCCGAGAGGTCATTTCTTCTCCCTCCTATTTCCCAATGCTGTCAACCAGCCACAGACTCTCTCAGAGCCTCCGACTACCCCCTTGGCAAGACGAGAGTGCTGTCTATGCAGAGACTAATCACAGCAGCAACACCCAGCACAGAGGGAGGGCTTGTGTCTCATGGCACCTTCTTACTGTCCCTGGGACATCAGGGCTCTCATTCCTGCCATTTCCCGGAGGAGAGAGCCAGATCCAGGGAGGCTGAGGAAATTTTCCAGGCTCCCCTCGCTACCCAGTTGCACAGCCTGGCTTTGGTCCCTCGGGCTGACTCTAGCGCTCTGGGTTAGGCTGAGGTCAGATGGATCTCATGAGGCAAGTCCCGCCCAACAGCGGTCCCTGAGGGTGGTCAGTCCTGCACCTGACCCAGAGCCCCTGCCCACCTTCTGCCAGCTGCGCCACCTGGAGGCAAGAGTGCGTATCTGCATCCCTGTCTTCACCAGCACCAGGGGCTGGTGAAGGGGAAGGCCACATCCAGAGTTATTTCTGGGCCTGTGGGGGCTGCTGGGGGAGCTCACTGCGGCAAGGCTTTTTAAAGAAAACTGTGCCTTATCTATAAATAGCCCCCTGGTGCGCTCTGAGTTCCTGACGCTCTGGGGATGTGAGGTAGCTAGCGCCCTGCCTGAGAACTGCTCACGACTGTTGAAAGATTTTACCAGGGAAGGGAGTTTGGGGTCAGCCAGGGAAGGACTTCATGAGCCAGGAGCATCTCCCCACAGAAACTCAAGGGGCCAGCGTTATTGACAGATGTTCATTTTGCCACAGAAGGGCTTCTGAAAGCACTTATCACTGTCATGTATAAGAGAAGTACTATGTTAATGCCCCCCAGAAAGTGGAAAACACATAATCTCAGTATGAAGGGCAGGCCAGTAAACTAAATACATGCTTTTCTTATAACAATACACTCTTACTACCCCACAGGTCCATAGATCAGAAATCTAGGTGGGCTCTGCTGGGTTCTATGCTTGGGGGTCACAACACCAAAAGCAAGGTGTTGGCTGAGCTGGGCTCTTATCTGAAGGTTCTTGGGAACTCAGACAAGTTGCAGCTATAGGATTGAGGTCCCATTTCTTTGCTGGCAATAGACAAGGAGTCATTCTCAGCTCCTGGAGGCCTCTCTGTTTCTCAGGCGCTGTCCCCTCCATCATCAAAACTAGCCAAAGTGTGTGAGATCCTTCCCCTGCTTCACTTCCTCTCTCCATGATTTCCCCTTCTATCTGAACACATTTTTTAAAAATATTTTTATTTATTTCTTTATTTGAGAAAGAGAGAGAGAGAGAGAGAGAGAGAGAGAGAGAGAAAGAAAGCACAAGCAGGGGGAGGGGCAGAGGGAGAGAGAGAAGCAGGTTCTCTGCTGAGCAGGGAGCTTGATGCAGGGCTCCATCCCAGGACCCTGGGATCATGACCTGAGTTGAAGGCAGATGCTTAACCAACTGAGCCCCCCAAGTACCCCTCGAATACATTTTTTTAAAGATTTTATTTATTTATTTGTTAGAGAGAGAGCG
This sequence comes from Taxidea taxus jeffersonii, assembly GCA_003697995.1. Taxonomy (NCBI): domain Eukaryota; kingdom Metazoa; phylum Chordata; class Mammalia; order Carnivora; family Mustelidae; genus Taxidea; species Taxidea taxus. Next base: position 6,343 of record RCUC01143139.1, on the reverse strand, counting down.
CAGGAGCGAGCACAGGCAGACAGAGAGGCAGGCAGAGGCAGAGGGAGAAGCAGGCTCCCTGCCAAGCAAGGAGCCCGATGTGGGACTCAATCCCAGGACGCTGGGATCATGACCTGAGCCGAAGGCAGCTGCTTAACCAACTGAGCCATCCAGGCGTCCCTCGAATACATTTTTTTTAATGGAAATCTATCTTCAGGGTCCTTGCTGTCCTAATCCTTCCAGAATCTTCTGAAAACAGGTGTGGTTAGCACCAGCACACAGGGCCCAGCGATGGGGAGCCCCAGCCTGAGGCTTCAAAACACTGCCTCCCCCTTGGGGAGGGGTCGGCAGATGGGTGGGCTTGGCTGTGCAGATATAAGATTGAAAAGATAAGCAGCCCCTCTCTGAGATGCAGCTGGCTCATCTGTAAATATGGCTGGTGTTGCCTACCCCTACGTGGCACCAAGGACAGCATGAGAATGATGGATAGCCATTTGCTGTCCACACAAGAAGTCCTCATCCAGGTCTTCCCAGCAAGCTGAATAGGCCTGCCGACACCTGATTTCAGACTTCCAGCCTCCCTACAGTACTTGGTGACAGAGAGCTGGGAAACCAACACATTCCTGGCATTGCGCAGGCACACCGTAGGAGCCTAATAAATGCTTGCTGAGTGAATGATGTGTATTAAGTGCTTGCTCTATAGCAGACACCAGGCTGTAGAATCTGATGATGATTGAAAATAGTTGTATGCACAAAGTATACAGGGCACTTGTGTAAGTACCTAAGGAGGATTCGTTCATTTAGTGCACGGGATAATCCCTTGTGGCGGGTGCTGCTACGGTTCTCACTCCACATGGGAGAAAACCAAGGCACAGAGCGATGAGCCCCTTGCCCAGGCTCATGCAAGCAGCTGAGCTAAAATGCAAAGCCAAGCAGTTTGAACCCAGAGCCTTGCTGGGTAGCATCGCAATGTTGCCTCAAGCCTGTTGGCCAATACATAGTAGGTGATCAGTAAATGCTCACTGCTCATACTTGGTCACCGCCTTTCCCCAGATGTACTGACAAAGTTCTGGGATTCTGTGAGAGTCCTCCATTCTCAAACAAAAAAAGGGTCACTTTTCCACCCTGGGTATGCTGGAGCCTCCCCATGACTGGTCAAGATTAACTGAATAAGAGATGGTTTGATTTTACTTTTAAAATTGTCCCTTCCTCCAGACGCCATCCCTGACCAGCCCCCATCAATAGAAGCATCCTATCGTGGATTGAATTGTTTCTCTCAAAAAGATATGTTGGGGGACGCCTGGGTGGCTCAGTTGGTTTAGTGGCTGCCTTCGGCTCAGGTCATGATCCCAGCATTCTGGGATCGAGTCCCACATCGGGCTCCTTGCTCGGCAGGGAGCCTGCTTCTCCCTCTGCCTCTGCCTGCGTCTCTGTCTGCCTGTGCTTGCTCACTCGCTCTCTAACTAATAAATAAATAAAATCTTAAAAAAAAAGATATGTTGATGTCTTAGCCCCAGTATCTGTGAATATGACCTAATTTGGAAATAGGGTTTTTGCTGATGGAATTGAGTCAAAAGGAAGTCATATTACATTAGGGTAGGTCCTAACGCAACATAGCTCCTATCCTTATCAGAAGAGGCACAGCGACTCACCAGGAAAAAATGCCATGTAAGGACAGAGACAGAGATTATTGTGATGCATTTATAAGCCCAGGAAGGCTGGGAGAGGGGCTTAGAACAGATTCTCCTCGAGGGCCTGCCGAGGGAGTGTGGCACCACGGACACCTTGATTTCAGACCTCTGGCCTCCAGAACTGTGAGAGGTTACATTCCTGCTGTTTCCACCACCCAGGTTGTGGTCCTCTGCTATGGCAACAATGGGGGAAAAATACGCACCAGGCTTCCCACAAGCTGACTTGGGCTCATTCTGTTCTAACCTGCATTCCACCTTCTTCTGGTATTTTCTAGAACCCAGGTATCTAAACTTCCCCTATTTAATAATCAGGCCACTTGAACACTCTCTGTTCAGAGCAAGGTCAATCAATACATTGCAGTCCGTGTATGCAGGTCAGGGAGGGCTCTGGAGTCAGCCAGTAGTATATTCACAGTGCTGAGACCTTGGTCCAATCGGGTAACATTTTTGATCTCCAGGACCTTCTTTTAAAAGTGACCACATGCAGGGGCGCCTGGGTGGCTCAGTGGGTTAAGGCCTCTGCTTTCGGCTCAGGTCATGATCCCAGGGTCCTGGGTTAAGGCCTCTGCTTTCGGCTCAGGTCATGATCCCAGGGTCCTGGGATCAAGCCCCGCATCTGGCTCTCTGCTCAGCAGGGAGCCTGCTTCCTCCTCTCTGCCTGCCTCTCTGCCTACTTGTGATCTCTGTCTGTCAAAAAAATAAATAAAATCTTAAAAAAAAAAAAAGTGGCCACATGCAGAAGAATGAAACTGAACCATTTCCTTAAACCACACACAATAGACTCAAAATGGATGAAAGACCTCATTGTGAGACAAGAATCCTTCAAAATTCTTGAGGAGAACACAGGCAGCAGCCTCTTCAACATCAGCTGCAGCAACTTCTTCCTAGAGACATCACCAAAGACAAGGGAAGCAAGAGCAAAAATGAACTATTGGGACTTCATCAAGATCAAAAGCTTTTGCACAGGAAAGGAAACAGTCAACAAAACCAAAAGACAACTGACAGAATGGGAAAAGATATTTGCAAATGATGTATCAGATAAAGGGCTAGTATCCAAAATCTATAAAGAACTTATCAAACTCAATACTCAAAGAACAAATAATGAAATCAAGAAATGGGCAGAAGACATGAATAGACATTTCTCCAAAGAAGACACCCAAATGGCCAAGAGACACATGAAAAAAGTGCTCAACATCACTTGGCATCAGGGAAATACAAATCAAAACCACAGTGAGATACCACCTCACTGCAGTCAGGAAATGACAGGTGTTGGTGAGGATGCAGAGAAAGGGGAACCCTCCTACACTGCTGGTGGGAATGCAAGCTGGTGCAGCCACTCTGGAAAATAGTATGGAACTTCCTCAAAATTGCCAAACTGTGGAAAGAGCCAAGATTCCCTTCAACAGATGAATGGATAAAGAAGATATGGTCCATATATACAATGGAATATTATGCCTCCATCAGAAAGGATGAATACCCAACTTTTGTATCAACATGGATGGGACTGGAGGAGATTATGCTGAGTGAAATAAGTCAAGCAGAGAGAGTCAAGTATCATATGGTTTCACTTATTTGTGGAGCATAAGGAATAACACAGAAAACATTGGGAGAAGGAGAGAAGTGAGTTAGGGGAAATTGGAGGGGGAGATGAAGCATGAGAGACTGTGGACTCTGAGAAACAAGCTGAGGGTTTTGGAGGAAAAGGAGGTGGGGGTTGGGTGAGCCTGGTGGTGGGTATTATGGAGGGCACGTATTGCATGGAGCACTGGGTGTGGTGCATAAACAATAAATCTTGGAATGCTGAAAAGATAAAATAAAATTTTTATAAAAAGTTGAAAATAGAGCTACCCTACAACCCAGCAATTGCACTACTGGGTATTTACCATAAAGCTACAAATGCAGTGATCCAAAGGGGCACATGCACCCAAATGTTTATAGCAGTAATGTCCATAATAGCCAAACTATGGAAAGAACCTAGATGTCCAACAATAGATGAGTGGTTAAAGAAGATGTGGGAGATATATATATGAATACTATGCATACATCAAAAAAATGAAACCTCACCATTTGCAACAACATGGATAAAACTAGAGGGTATTATGCTAAGTGAAATAAGTCAGTCAGAGAAAGACAATTATCATATGATCTCACTGATCTGAGGAATCTGAGAGGCAGGGCAGGAGGTCCTGGGGGAAAGAAGGGAAAAATGAAACAAGATGAGATGGGGAGGGAGACAAAACATAAGAGACTCTAAATCTCGGGAAACAAATTGAGGGTTGCTGGAGGGGAGGGTGTCAGGGGGCTGAGCTGGGTGGGTGGTGGACATTGGAGAGGGTATGTGCTATGGTGAGTGTTGTGAATTGTGTAAGACTAATGATTCACAGACCTGTACCAAAGCAAATAATACATTGTATGTTAATGAAAATTAAAGGTAACCTTAACCATGCTGCCTTGAGAGGTGTAAGGATGAAGTGAGGATAGATGAGCCAACATTTGGGCGGTACCCGATTTGACCAGGTCTTCAACCAATGCTTCTTGAACTGACTAGAATATCAGACCCCCAGTTGGGTGGTTCACCCCGTAAATGAAGTTGGATTTATTAGTATCATATGTTCACAAAATTGAAAAGATTAATTATACAATGTTTTCTCCTGCTATTTAGATGCATAAGATAAGAATAATAATGCAAGAAAAGAATATCAGGTTTTGTACTTTCCAAACAGAAAAACAAAGTCAAAGGGAGGAAAGTTATTTTCTCCTTACATAAAATTAATTAGGCACTCACTAACAGGGTTCTGTTTTTGTGTTGTTCTGCTTCCTAAATAGAAGCGGACCAATTTATCCAACCCATCTGTATTTGGACATTTTTAGAATGCCTCAAAATTAGTGTTGATTTGATTTATTTTCATGAGAGATTTGCAAAATATTTTCCTAAGTTATTCTGAACTGTAGGTCATTCATGAGGAGAGAGAATGGGTGATGTCTGCAGAGTGAGTACTCCAAGAAGTAGAACACTCAGCAAAGTAGGGAAGAGGTAGGGGCCTCTCCAGCCCAGGTATTCCCTTCCCACCCCTTCCAGGGTGTCCTCCTGTGTGCAACCTGTCCCTGAGTCCACATTGCCCCTTGGCTTGGTTTGGAAGCCCTTTGTGAACTGGTCTAGCCTTGTCCATCCTCACACCTGCACCTGTCCCCTTCACACTCACCTGGCTCACACACTCACACAAAGTCTTTCCAGCCTGGTGGAGTGGCACAGAACCACACAAGTAGGTGTCCATCTGTGTGGCCAGGCTGGATCATTGTCTTCCCTCCCTCCAGGTTCCTGTGAAGAAACTTTGCTTTCCCTCGATCCTCACCCACCTTCCCACCCAGTGAGAACCCTCCTCTCTCTAGGCCTGTACAACAGCTCTTTGAAAACACTCATCTCTGTCCCCACTCTTCGGACAGACTCCATCTCATCCCAGGGTCTGTTTGTTACACTGAATGGAAAAACAAAGACTCCAGTAAGATCTGAGTTTCTCAAAAATGAACATGTTTAATGAGTAGATGCCTATTAAATGTATGTGAGTTAATGAAAGAGTGAATCGCATATTCTTTGGAAAAATTTCTAGCTCTAAGATGTAATCAAATTATAGTAGCTGTGGGGCACTTGGCTGGCTCAGTGGGTTAAAGCCTCTGCCTTCAGCTCAGGTCATGATCCCAGGGTCCTGAGATTGAGCCCCGCATCGGGCTCTCTGCTCAGTGGGGAGCCTGCTTCCCTACCCACCCCCCTGCCTGCCTCTCTGCCTACTTGTGATCTCTGTCTGTCAAATAAATAAATAATATTTTTTAAAAATTATAGTAACTGCAGTAAGTCTGTTTAAGGCCCTCACACTTAGAGCAAAATTAATTACATTATTTTAAAAATTCCCCAAGATGCAATAAAATACAGTGAAGACCTTTCTATAATCCTGTTGTGACCAGCTAATGCTGTTAAATCAGAATTTTATTGTGTGGTTTTATTGGATCTGGCTTCACTGGGTTTTATCAGAAGATGACACATTTGCTTTTGAACTAAACTGAGCTGATTTGTAACTTAGTTATTAGACACTTACCATTTGTCAGGCACCACCCTAAGCACTTATATATGTTATGTACAGAAACAGGACCCAATGATGCTTCATTGTCAATCTTTTCCTCATCAATAATCACCTCCACCATCATCACCACAATCACCTTCACCACCATCATCACCACCACCACACCACCATCACCATCATCACCATCACCACCATCATCACCATCACCACCATCACCATCATCACCACCATCACCACCATTACCACCATCACCATCATCACCACCACCATCATCACCATCATCACCACCTTCACCACCATCATCATCACCACCACACCACCATCACCATCACCACCATCATCACCACCTTCACCACTATCACCATCATCACCACCATCACCACCATTACCACCATCAACACCTTCATCACCACCACCCTCACCACAACCACCATTACCACCACCATTACCATCATCAGCAGAAAAACTAACAGTTATCGAGACCTTACCCCACATCAGGCATCGGTCTAAGCATCTAACACGTTTTTCTCAGCTAACCCTCACATAACCCCCATGAAACTATTATTATTATCTCTATTTTTATAGGTGAGAAAACTG